>BLSH010031561.1:228767-252765 GCA_018402905.1 Glandirana rugosa | reverse complement strand
TTCTCTTTTTTTCTTTTGCCAATTGGCAAGCAAATTTTACCATGGTTAATGCTGGTTGGATATTTGTTTTTGAAAAAAGGACTTGTCAAAAACTCGTGTGCGTTTATACCCAAATGACCTTTTGTGAATACGTAGAACTACGTACTACGGATATCTTGGGGGCTCTCTTATCTTCAAGGGAGCTTCCGATAAGGGAGCTTCCAGATGCTAATAAGGCCTTGGTTGTAGTGAGTAGGCCTTTATCCTCTTCAACATGGCCCCCATTTTGAGGTTTTAGGTTTTCGTTTTCAGAGGGGGGTCTGCCGGGAAGCAGGCTCGGATTAAGGACCTGATATGAATTTGGGGGTGGACCCAAACTATTATTTTTTTGCTTGGGGTTCCCTCTTAAAATCCATTACAGTTTCAAGGGGTCTGGTATGGATTGGGGGGGGGGGGGTGTCATTTTTTTTAATCATTTTGCTGGGGTTCCCCTCAAAATCCTTACCAGGTCTGAAGGGTCTTGTGTTCATTTTGGGGGAGACCCCCATGTCACTTTTTTTTACATGTATTGCAAAAAAATCTGTTAATTTACTTTTCTATGCAAGCTTCCATTATTTTGTAAATAATGCTATGGGGGATCCCCTAAAACAGGGTAGTCAAAATCAATTTAATTGTGGGCCGCATCAGCATTTTGGTTGCCCTCAAAGGGCCAGTTGTATCTGTAAGACTAAATGTCCGGAGCACCCCATTTCCCTTTACATCAGATGTCAAGAGCCCCCCCACCATTAGAAGTCAAGAGTCCCCCACCCTCCCTTATATTACCCCCATTACCTTGTGCTGCTTCCAGAAAGAAGGTAGGTGCGGAGCTGTAAAGTGTACAGTGTAGGGTCTGGAGGAGGATCAGAGGAGGCCAGGAGTCAGCTGCCAAAGTCTGCAGAATGCAGGTATACTGCATGGTATACTATTTTGTTTACATGGCAGAGGTGAGCCACTTTATAGTCAGGTTTAGGGAATTCCCCAAGTAAAAGGAATACTTCCCATGGACTTGTGGCCCATGAACTTTATTGTCAAGTACTTGTCTACTAGCCTTAAAAATGGAGAAAGGTTTTTTCAACGGACTCGGCCGCTACTGATTTCAGTGGGGTTCAGCTTTTTATATGTTAATCTGAACCATCCTGAACTTAACCTGGACATTGGATTTTTCACTGAGAACCCCCAATTCCTATGCTGGAGAAGAGGATCCTCTTGACTGGATATAATTCTCCTGGAACTGAATCAAAGCCGGGTCTAGGGAGGTGCTGGGGTGGGCTGTACCTCTCAGATTTCAGTTGCATAGCCCTCTCCCCATTGTCCTGCTGATCGCCTATGCTTTCCCCTGCTGACCTACTGAGCACTGCCCTACTGACACCTTGTACACTGCCCTGCTGACCACTGTGCACTGCCCTACTAACCCCTTGTACAATGCCCTGCTGACCCACTGTACACTGCCCTACTAACCCCTTGTACAATGCCCTGCTGACCCACTGTACACTGCTCTACTGACCCCTTGTACAATTCCCTGTTGACCCACTGTACACTGCCCTACTGACCCCTTGTACAATGCCCTTTTGACCCCCTGTACACTGCCCTACTGACTCCTTGTACAACTCCCTGCTGACCCGCTGTGCACTGCCCCGCTGCCCCCTGTACACTGCCCTGCTGACACACAGTGCACAGCCTTGCTAATCCACTGTACACTGCCCTACTGACCCCTTGTACAATGCCCTGATGACCCACTGTACACTGCCCTACTGACCCCTTATAAAATGCCCTACTGACCCACTGTACACTGCACTACTGACCCGTTATAAAATGCCATACTCACCCACTGTACACTGCCCTACTAACCCCTTGTACAACACCCTTTTGACCCACTGTACACTGCCCTACTGACTCCTTGTACAACTCCCTGCTGACCCACTGTACACTGCCCTACTGACCCCTTGTACAATGCCCTTTTGACCCCCTGTACACTGCCCTACTGACCCCCTGTACAATGCCTTGCTGACCCATTGTACGCTGCCCTACTGACCCCCTGTACACTGCCCTGATGACCCACTGTACACTGCCCTACTGACCCCTTCTACACTGCCCTACTGACCCCTTATACAATGCCCTGCTGCCCCCTGTACACTGCCCTACTAACACAGTGCACAGCCTTGCTGATCCACTGTACACTGCCCTACTGACCCCTTGCACAATGCCCTGATGACCCACTGTACACTGCACTACCCACCCCTTATAAAATGCCCTACTGACCCACTGTACACTGCCCTACTGACCCATTATAAAATGCCCTACTGACCCACTGTACACTGCCCTACTAACCCCTTGTACAACACCATTTTGACCCACTGTACACTGCCCTACTGAATTATTGTACAACTTCCTGCTGGCCCACTCTACACTGTCCTACTGACCCCTAGTACAATGCCCTGCTGACCCACTGTACACTGCCCTACTGACCCATTATAAAATGTCCTGCTGCCCCCTGTACAGTGCCCTGCTGACCCACAGTGCACTATCCTGCTGACCCACTGTACACTGCCCTACTGACCCCTTATAAATTGCCCTGCTGACCCACTGTACAGTGCCCTACTGACCCATTATAAAATGTCCTGCTGCCCCCTGTACACTGCCCTACTGACTCACAGTGCACAGCCCTGCTGACCCACTGTACAATGCCCTACTGACCCCTTGCATAATGCCCTGCTGACCCACTGTACACTGCCCTACTGATCCCTTGTACAATGCCCTGCTGACCCACTGTACACTGCCCTACTGACCCCTTATAAAATGCCCTTCTGACCCCCTGTACACTGCCCTACCGATCCCTTATAAAATGCCCTACTGACCCCACTGTACACTGCCCTACTGACCACTTGTACAGTGCCCTGTTGAACCACTGTAAACTGCTCTACTGACTCCTTGTATAACTCCCTGCTGACCCACTGTACACTGCCCTGCTGACCCCTTGTACACTGCCCTGCTGACCCACAGTGAACTATCCTGCTGACCCACTGTACACTGCCCTACTGACCCCTTATAAATTGCCCTGCTGACACACTTTACAGTGCCCTACTGACCCCTTGTACAATGCCCTACTGACCCACTGTACACTGCCCTACTGAGCCCTTTACAACACCCTGCTGACCACACTGAATACTACCCTATTGATACCCTGCAAACTGCCCTGCTGCTCCTTGTACACTGCCCTGCTGGCTTTACTTCGCCCCCACATCAGACAGGTTAGATCTGAGTAATGATATGAATGCTGGATTTTTTTTATGGTATACAAAGGAAGCAAAGCGTTGAAGCACAGACCGCAAAGCTTTAATCTCCTGACTTTCTCCAATTTGATTTAGCATATTCGATTTGATTTAAATGGTAAATCAACATCTGTAAAAAAAAATAAGAAAAAAATTTCCTCTTTGATTTCTATTATTTCTGCCTTAATGGAGATAAAACATTATAGCGCCTTCTTGTAGGTGTGAAATAAAAAAAGAGCATTAAGCATTAACATAATTCAATTTGAAGTATAATTATATAAAAAAAAAAAAATTACACCTCAGAGAAATTGTTTTAACAGGAAAAAAAAATTAAAATTGAGCATTGTCTGCTGGCTTATTATTTACAGATGGAAACGTGGCTGAATGGAAATGAATTGTGATGATTCATAGGATTATAAAATAGGCGGATGAAAACGAGGACAAGAAAGCAAATGTAATTATGTGTTAAGCTTTGTAGAGTTCTGACTATGAAAACTATAATGTTTATAAGGACCCCTAGGGCATTCCAGGCCAAATTTAAACACCTTCTTCATCATTCACCATCATTTTGAGTGAATGTGGGGATGGAATGGGATGGACAAAGAAGGTGAATGTAATTTAATTTTGTAGTGGGGCTATGGGCAAAAAATAAATAAATAAATTACAGAAAATAAGAAGTCTGTCACTAACGTGAGCATTGTAGTTCATGTTTTTCGGAATTTCTTATAAAATAATTTATTATCTTGATCCTGCCATTAGATCTGTTATGTTTTCCAAATCTTCCAAATAAAATGTTTGTGATTTTTTTTCCCCACAAACAGAGCTTTCTTTTGCTGCCATTTGATCACCGCTGCATTTTTATTTTTTTGCGCCGTAAACAAAAAAAGACAGACAATTTTTAAATAAACAAAACAATATTTTTTTTACTTTCCGCTATAAAACATATTCAATAGAAAAACATTAAAAAAAATTGAATTTCTTCATAAATTTAGGCCAATATGTATTCTGCTACATATTTTGTTAAAAAAAGCGTATAGTGAACGCTATAGCCCTACTGACCCACTGTACACTGCCCTACTGAATCCTTGTACAGCTCCCTGCTGACCCACTGTACACTGCCCTACTGACCCCTTATAAAATGCTCTGCTGCCCCTATACACTGCCCTGGTGACTCACAGTGCACTGCCCTGATGACCCACTGTACAATGCCCTACTGACCCCTTGTATAATGCCCTGCTGGCCCATTGTACAGTGCCCTACTGACCCCTTGTATAATGCCCTGCTGACCCATTGTACACTGCCCTACTGACCCCTTGTACAATGCCCTGCTAACCCACTGTACACTGCCCTACTGACCCCTTATAAAATGCCCTACTGACCCCCTGCACAAAAAAAGACAGACAATTTTGAAAAAAAACAAAACAATATTTTTTTACTTTCCGCTATAAAACATATTCAATAGAAAAACATTAAAAAAATAGAATTTCTTCATAAATTTAGGCCAATATGTATTCTGCTACATATTTTGGTAAAAAAAGTGTATAGTGAACGCTATAGCCCTACTGACCCACTATACACTGCCCTACTGAATCCTTGTACAGCTCCCTGCTGACCCACTGTACACTGCCCTACTGACCCCTAGTACAATGCCCTGCTGACCCACTGTACACTGCCCTACTGACCCCTTATAAAATGCCCTGCTGCCCCCTATACACTGCCCTGGTGACTCACAGTGCACAGCCCTGATGACCCACTGTACACTGCCCTACTGACCCCTTGTATAATGCCCTGCTGACCCATTGTACACTGCCCTACTGACCCCTTGTACAATGCCCTGCTAACCCACTGTACACTGCCCTACTGACCCCTTATACAATGCCCTACTGACCCCCTGCACAAAAAAAGACAGACAATTTTGAAAAAAACCAAAACAATATTTTTTTTACTTTCCGCTATAAAACATATTCAATAGAAAAACATAAAAAAAATTGAATTTCTTCATAAATTTAGGCCAATATGTATTCTGCTACATATTTTGGTAAAAAAAGCGTATAGTGAACGCTATAGCCCTACTGACCCACTGTACACTGCCCTACCGAATCTTTGTACAGCTCCCTGCTGACCCACTGTACACTGCCCTACTGACCCCTAGTACAATGCCCTGCTGACCCACTGTACACTGCCCTACTGACCCCTTATAAAATGCCCTGCTGCCCCCTATACACTGCCCTGCTGACTCACAGTGCACAGCCCTGATGACCCACTGTACAATGCCCTACTGACCCCTTGCATAATGCCCTGCTGACCCATTGTACACCGCCCTACTGACCCCTTGTACAATGCCCTGCTAACCCACTGTACAATGCCCTACTGACCCCTTATAAAATGCCCTACTGACCCCCTGCACACTGCCCTACTGATCCCTTATAAAATGCCCTACTGACCCCACTGTACACTGCCCTACTGACCACTTGTACAATGCCCTGTTGAACCACTGTAAACTGCTCTACTGACTCCTTGTATAACTCCCTGCTGACCCACTGTACACTGCCCTACTGACCCTTTGTACATTGCCCTGCTGACCCACTGTACACTGCCCTACTGACCCCTTATAAAATGCCCTGCTGCCCCCTATACACTGCCCTGGTGACTCACAGTGCACAGCCCTGATGACCCACTGTACAATGCCCTACTGACCCCTTGTATAATGCCCTGCTGACCCATTGTACACTGCCCTACTGACCCCTTGTACAATGTCCTGCTAACCCACTGTACACTGCCCTACTGACCCCTTATAAAATGCCCTACTGACCCCCTGCACAAAAAAAGACAGACAATTTTGAAAAAAAACAAAACAATATTTTTTTTACTTTCCGCTATAAAACATATTCAATAGAAAAACATTAAAAAAAATTGAATTTCTCCATAAATTTAGGCCAATATGTATTCTGCTACATATTTTGGTAAAAAAAGCGTATAGTGAACGCTATAGCCCTACTGGCCCACTATACACTGCCCTACCGAATCCTTGTACAGCTCCCTGCTCACCCACTGTACACTGCCCTACTGACCCCTAGTACAATGCCCTGCTGACCCACTGTACACTGCCCTACTGACCCCTTATAAAATGCCCTGCTGCCCCCTATACACTGCCCTGGTGACTCACAGTACACAGCCCTGATGACCCACTGTACAATGCCCTACTGACCCCTTGTATAATGCCCTGCTGACCCATTGTACACTGCCCTACTGACCCCTTGTATAATGCCCTGCTGACCCATTGTACACTGCCCTACTGACCCCTTGTATAATGTCCTGCTGACCCATTGTACACTGCCCTACTGACCCCTTGTACAATGCCCTGCTAACCCACTGTACACTGCCTTACTGACCCCTTATAAAATGCCCTACTGACCCATTGCACAAAAAAAGACAGACAATTTTGAAAAAAAACAAAACAATATTTTTTTTACTTTCCGCTATAAAACATATTCAATAGAAAAACATTAAAAAAATTGAATTTCTTCATAAATTTAGGCCAATATGTATTCTGCTACATATTTTGGTAAAAAAAGCGTATAGTGAACGCTATAGCCCTACCGACCCACTGTACACTGCCCTACCGAATCTTTGTACAGCTCCCTGCTGACCCACTGTACACTGCCCTACTGACCCCTAGTACAATGCCCTGCTGACCCACTGTACACTGCCCTACTGACCCCTTATAAAATGCCCTGCTGCCCCCTATACACTGCCCTGGTGACTCACAGTGCACAGCCCTGATAACCCACTGTACAATGCCCTACTGACCCCTTGTGTAATGCCCTGCTGACCCATTGTACACTGCCCTACTGACCCCTTGTACAATGCCCTGCTAACCCACTGTACACTGCCCTACTGACCCCTTATAAAATGCCCTACTGACCCCCTGCACAAAAAAAGACAGACAAATTTGAAAAAAAAACAAAACAATATTTTTTTACTTTCCGCTATAAAACATATTCAATAGAAAAACATTAAGAAAATTGAATTTATTCATAAATTTAGGCCAATATGTATTCTGCTACATATTTTGGTAAAAAAAAGCGTATAGTGAACGCTATAGCATCTACAAATTATGGTATATATTTATGACATTTTTTTTTCTTTTATACTAGTAAATGGTGGCGATCAGTGACTTATAGCGGGATTGCAAAATTGCAGCGGACAGTCTGACACTAACTGACACTTTTGGCGCTTTGCAGGAACCAGTGACACTAACACAGTGATCAATGCTAAAAATATAATAAAAACTCAGTTCCAAATATTAAAAAATGTCGTTCATTGCAGGAGAATCCTTCAGTGAGAGAGATACCTTGCAGTCTAAGGCTGGGTTCACACTATCCGACAAAAAAAAACGGTCCGACTTTGATCCTACTTTGCTGTGCGATTTACGGTCCTACATAGGGTCAAAGTCGGACCGTTTGTCTGTGAACAGGGATCCGACTTTGATCCCGACAATGCCGTAAAATGATGTCGCTTCCTGGGGCGGAGCTGTGACATCATATGGGGGCAGGGCTTCCAGGTGATGTCATCTGGTGGCCACGCCCCATGCCAATGTAAGGCACAGCACACAGCGGAGAGGGCATTTGTGAAGGAGATTGCGTCGTGTCAACATGGGAAGAAAAAGAAGGAGAAGAAGAGAGGGAAGGGGACAGAGGAGAAGACCAGCAAAAGAGCAGAAGACACCGCAGAGAAGGAGAAGAAAGAAAACCCCTCAGAAGATGGAAGACCCCGCAAAAGAGCCGAAGAAAGAAGAGCCAGAGAAGGGAGAAGACCGCCGGAGCAGATTTAATAAAATATTTAAAAAAGCTGTGTGGTGTTTTTTTTGTACATATTTCTTTGCAGGTAAATGAGTAGGGGTACGATGTACCCCATACTCATTTACATAGGGTGGGGGGCCGGCATCTGGGGGCCCCCTTGTTAAAGAGGGCTCCCAGATTCCGATAAGTCCCCGCCCGCAGACCCCGACAACCAACGGCCTGGGTCAACATGGGGACAAGGTGCTTTGGGGTGGGGGGCGCAGAACCCCCCTGCCCCAAAGCACCCATACTCCCCATGTTGACAATCATTGTTATTGTGACGTAATTCGACTTGTGCTCTTCATGTCGGTCTGAGAATCGGACTAGTGTGAACCCAGCCTAAGGCTCCATGCACACTGGACGCTATCTGGACTCTTCAGCGTCGGGCAGGAGACGCTGCTTACAAAACGTTCTATTTGCAGTGTTTTATAAGCAGCGTTTACCGGCGTTTTTCAGCGTCTGCGTTTTGTGGCGTTTTTTTTTTTCTTCATTGGCTTCCATTGACTGCAAAAAATGCCAGACGCCGATAAACCGGCGTTTACCGGCGTTTACCAGTGTCTGGCGTTTTTTGTGGTCAGGAGAACGACTTTTGAACGCCAAGTCAGGGCGTTCAGATAACAGCCCAAAAACGCCACTGCTGATAAAAGACAATAAACGACCACGTGTGCATGGACACATAGGATGAAATAAAGGGGCGTTTTTGGGCTGTTAAAAAAAAACGCCGAAACGACCAAAAACTGTTGTTTTTGAGATACAGTGTGCATGGAGCCTAAAAGAGATTGGAGATATAAGGCTTAATCCATTCCCATTTGGGGTGAGTGCAGTGCCATAGAGGAGAGGAGTTCACACGGTGTGGTGGTGACGGAATTTAAAGATCTTACTTGTCTTTCAAACACCTTTCAGCGGATGCATGT
This sequence comes from Glandirana rugosa, assembly GCA_018402905.1. Lineage (NCBI taxonomy): Eukaryota > Metazoa > Chordata > Amphibia > Anura > Ranidae > Glandirana > Glandirana rugosa. The sequence continues at coordinate 243,723 of BLSH010031561.1, read as the reverse complement.
TTACTATGATCTTCATGAAGTTTTTTTTTTTTTTCCATAACTTCATGAATTTTAAAGAGTGACTTTATTAACTCTATTAGCACATAGTGCGTGTAGCACTAGGAGGGCGCTGCTAATGTCTAAATGATCATTGTTTCTTTTTAACATAAATGTATAAAGTGCTAAAAATATGCACTGTCACTGTACTAATGAGACTGGCTGAGAAGGGGTTAAATATCAGGGGCAATCAAAGGGTTAACCGTGTGCCTAGCCAGTGTTTTTGTGTAAAATGTGTGCTGTTTTTCTAGGGGAAGAGCTGTTTTTTTCCCTGCTTTGCAGGGACACAAAATCCATCCCTTCCCCCTGTCAGAATGGAGATCTGCCTTGTTTACACAGGCAGATCCCTGTTCTGTGTATTTTACCGACGATCGGCGGGTGTCGGAGGACATCCTGTGCCCAGCACCCACAAATCGACTTCTGCTGTAAAAAAACACAGCAGAAGCGGCCCACCAGTGGGCGCGCACGCATCCCCTGCAGGCAGAAGTGCAGAGTCACATATATATACCTGATTCTGCACAGGTATGGGGCAATCTTTAAGTGATTAACCGCTTGCCGACGGCTGATCGGCAATTGACGGCGACAAAGTGGCTCTGTAACGCGAATTCCCACGATACAGAGCCACTGTGAGCGCGCGCGCGCCGCCGGAGGCGCGCGCTCACTGTGTTCGGGGGGGCCAGGGAGCGGGTGCGGCGGCTTCGATTGCCGCCGGCCACCCGCTATGCCCCCCCCCGGATTGAAGGAGCGGAGGTCCGTGTAAGTAAACACGGACCTCCGCTCTGTGTGAGGGGGAAGGGCTGTGATCACAGCCTTCCTGTACGTGAAGGCTGTGACCACTTCCCTTCCCCAGCTAGGCAAGCCCCCATACAGTTAGAACACGCCCAGGGAACATAGTTAACCCTTAGCGCGCCCCCTGCAGGTTAACCCCTTCACTGCCAATGGCATTTACACAGTAATCAGTGAATTTTTATAGCACTGATCGCTGTATAAATGCCAATGGTCCCAAAAAAGTGTCAAAACGTTCCGACATGTCCGCCCCAATATCGCAGTACCGCTAAAAATCGCAGATCGCCGCCATTACTAGTAAAAAATAAAAAAAAAATAAAAACCCCAAAAATGAATTCTCATCATCCGTAAACGCGACCACTTTTGTGCAAACCAATCAATAAACGCCGATTGCGATTTTTTTTTATCGCAAATATGAGGAAGAATATAAATCGGCCAAAAACGGTGAAAAAAAAATGTTTTTTTATATTTTTTTTTTGGATTTGTATTTTAGCAAAAAGTAAGAAATTTGGGTTTTTTTGCAAAAATGTCGCTCTTCTTTTGTTTATAGCAGCGATCAGAAATGACGCAGAGGTGATCAAATACCACCAAAAGAAAGCTCCATTTGTGGGAAAAAAAGGACGCAAATTTCGTTTGGGTACAACATCGCACGACCGCGCAATTGTCAGTTAAAGCGACGCAGCGCCGAATCGCAAAAAGGGCTCCGGTAATAAAGCTGGAAATCCTTCCGGGGCTGAAGTGGTTAAAGAGGAACTAAACTACAACTTGAGGATGCTATGTCATTCAAATTTAATATTCGAAGCAAACATGTCTCCATGCTTTATTTTGTTGGGAAATTGAGAAATCACTTTGAAAGACACCCTTCCCTCCACAGCATTTCTAGCCATGGCCATCTTGAGTAAGGGCAGATGGTTTAGGTAGCATTTCATTTTTGGAATCCATCTACACTTAGCTCAGGCATTCAGGCAGGAGGATGTGCTGAGCTGAGATGACCCCTGCTCCCCTTCTGAGGACTCCTGGGATGTATGACACCATGTTTGTCTAGGCCAGAAACCAGGAAATAACTGAAGAGATATAAAAAAAAAGTTGAAAACAAATAAATATAATTTATGGCCGAGACAAATATAAATTACATAAACATGCGACAAGACTCACAACATACCCTAGACCTGAGGTGTGCCTTGGTCGGCTGGTTGGCATGCCAAGAAAAGGGGGCAAAAATACTTGAATAGGGAAATAATCTTTATTAAAGCTGAGTTTATTATTGGGCCAGCTTGGTGAAGGCTGGTGCCATCTCTAACTGAGGATTTGGAATGTACTGAGTGAAACAGGTGGACTTCCATCTGCCCAACTTCTCGATCACGTGGTTGGGCACCCCATGCCGAAATGCCGCTGATCCTGCTCCGATGCGAAAGGAATGTCCGGAATATCGCCCGGGGTCAAGGCCTAGGCTGACCAGTAAGATTCTCACATGCCTGATGAACTGGCTGCCACTGAAGGGGCTGGAGAAGTAAGGTAACAATGGCCTGGCATCTGATTGGCAGGGTGGGAGGGACAGAAACCAATTGAGTAGCATTACTGGGCACCAGGCGTTGTTGGTCTGGAAGAGGGAGATGTCGACTCTGGGGGCCGGATTGCTGAGTTTTTGAAATTACAAGGTGGAGAACGTAGTGGTCTGGAAAGCGAGTCAGGTGGTGTCTGTACAGTGTCCGGCTGTTAGCGCCACTACGGGTGAATTCACTGGGCAGTAGAAAGCCATAGAAGGCCAGATAGATGGCCGCTTGGATGACTAGATAGGGCAGAACCCTGAATGGGGAACTGTGAGGACCTTGGACATGTCCCTAAAGATGGCAGCTGTGATGGGCAAGCGTTTGTCGCAGGCTACGGGCTGATGCTTCTGAATACCATGTAGGATGGATTTGACTGTATGGGCCGCTAAGGTGGCTTACCGGGGTTCTGTAATGACAATGAAATGCTGGACACCGACCAAGTAAATCTTGATGGTATTATGAGACAGAGCCAGCTGCGTATGACAATATGATATGAAGGCTAGGACGTGGTTGACATCACCTGTCATCGCTCCAGGGCATGAGACTAGAAGCTTGCAGTAGGCATACCAGGCGGTGGGATAGGTCTTCAGTATATTGCAGGATAATGCGTGGTTCATGAGCTGGCTAGCATTGAGAAGGTGTGCCTTTAATCTATCGTTAGTTGTGACCAAGGTGGGATAGAAGTAGACGTTGGATTGGCTCCGGGATTCTGCCTGAATAAAGATGTAAAGTTGAAACGGGACAGTGCGTCTGCTGCGATGTTGCACTTGCCTGAAATATGCGTACAAAGAACATTGAATTGGTGATGCAGTGCCAACTGTACCAGCCTGCGCAGGAAGGAAATGATGGAGAGCGTCTTGGACCTGCCCTTATTGACTATGTCAGCCATAGCCTGATTGTCTGTGGTGAAGACCATTGTTTACCCTATGTAGGTATAGCCCCAGATCTGAGCAGCTACCACCATGGGATATAGTTTGAAGAGTGATGACGATTGAGTGAACCCAGGAATTGGGAGCATCTCTGGAGGCCAAGGTCCCGCAAACCAGTGATGGCTAAAAATTGCAGCGAAGCCTGTGGAGGCAGCGGCATCCATAACTATCTGAGATGACAGAGCTGACGCTGATGGAATGAACATTGATATGCCGTTACACTTGCAAGGAACTCATCCCACATTGGGTCTGCTGGGTCTAGTTTGAGAATATGATCAGGAACTTGTACCTCTGAGAGGAATACCAAGAGACGCAAAATAAAAGACCACCCCTGAGGAATAATTCTCATTGCAAAGTTGAGCATCCCTAACAAAGATAGTAGCTGTCTCCTGGTGCACCCTTGCGAAAGAGTAAAGTCATGTATAACCGACCTGATGCAGGCAAGTTTGCCGGGAGGCAGGCTGGCCTGCATGGCACGTGTGTCCAGAACGATGCCTAGGAAGGTGGAGTGTGCCGGACCTTCCACTTTTTGTTCAGCTATGGGCACATTGGGGTTTTGCCTGGCTGTTTGATCGGCAGAAAGCCATCAAGGTAATGAATGACCATTTGGCACTGGGCTTGGTACGTCAGGATCCATGTAAGAGACTGGGCGAAGACATTAAAGAGCCATGGGCTCTTTTTGGAGCCAAAGGTCAACTTGGTGGCAAAATAATAAGCATCCTTCCATTTGATGCTGTGCCACCGCCAGGGGGGTGGTTCGATAAGCAGGAGTTTACACGCATTCAAAATATTTGCTTTAGACGGCCATGCGCCGGCACCCGTCTTTATAATAACCTGGATGGCCAAGTCAACCGATGCATACTTCAGGGAGAATTAGGGAATTCAGACTTGGGATGTGTGAAGCATGAGGCGCAGACAAGTCTTACACTAAGCAAAGTTTATTAACTTGCCCTTGACAAGCCCCATTGGGCTGACTCTCCAGGTCAGAAAAGGTGACTGTGAAAAGGGGCCGATGATGAACCCTCGATCCAGCTCAGCCTGTTCCAACATGTCTATGGCCTGTTCACCGATGGTCGCTGACAGGAGATTCTTGTACTCGTGCGTGGAGTGGGGAAAAGTAATGAGGCCGGTATGGAATCCAGATATGAAGCCGTGTATCTGCACCAGTTTGCTCTTCCAAAACTGCCACTCTGGACTGGACATCTAAGATTGTCCTAGATAAGGAGGAGACCAAGGAGTGAAGCTGGGAAATGGCCCCAGAGATAGGATGCCTGCTGGGAGCTGGGCCCGGCTGCTGTGGTGGTGGGAAGAGTAGCTTGAAGAGCTCTGATTTCCTGGCCATAGCAGGGTAGGAAATGCCCTTACACTCCAGCTCTGGGATGGTGCTACTCCTGAGGAACTCCACACTGCCACACTCTGAGCTCACGGAGGGTGACAGGGGGGCGGGTGTGAAGTCCTCACTGCTGGCCTGCGACATAGCTCTGGCTAAAAACCAAGAAACAAGGAGGCACATGTGTGGAGAAGAGTTGTAGCAGTAGGACAGAGAGCAGAGTGGTACACATAAATTTTAGGAGGTAAGGGAGAAGTACAGGAAAAGGAACAATATTGTAGTTAGAAGCCGGTTTGCATCCTGGTGCGTTGGAAAACTCGAAGAATGTGCGGCAACCGAGATGAACCAGGAGGTGACTGGCCAGGTAACCAATGCTGGGGTGCCTGTTTGTGCTGCGCACAAACCTTTAGACTAGCTCCCCAGTGGGTACTGGGGCGAGAAGCTGAAGTCTGGTGCGACTTATGTAGGAATGTTGTGGTCTGTAGTTTGTGACGTGTGCTTGGTCTGCTAACGCTTGCACTGCCAGCAAGCTCAACATTTAGCGACCTTGTGGAATGCAAAGACACATGTGACAGTAAGTAATGCCCAAATAAGCATGTTAACTCGTGTATGTGAAGTGAACGTTTGGTGAAAGGGCGCAACAGGATTATGTGATAAGGGAACCCGTGTGCTACACACCTGATTGGTGCCCAAGTAGCGAAGTCCTAGTGGTGACCAAGAACTCTGCTGACCAAAACCTGTAGTAAGGGTGACATAAGGTTTTTTTATTTTTTTTTAGCTATCCCACCCTTGTATGTGTCTGGCCATGGTGAAGATGTGATCCCTTGTTGAGGATTTTTTTGTCTTTTGATGATGTAACCAGAACTTGACTGATCTAAGGAGAAACGACAGACAGAAACAGTGAGTGGCTCAATTGTATGCCACTGGAGACATGCTTGATGTGATTTCAAGGAGATTTGCCTGGTAATGTGCTTGGCGTGACTGTGAGGCAGTTGGCATCTGTATATGTGCTTGCAGCGACTGAACGATATATGTGCGTCTGCCTATGCACTTGCAGCGATTGCAAAATGTGTGTGCGTCTGGACATGCGCCTGCCACCATTGCCAAACAAATGCACATCTGTATATGTGCTTGCAGTGTTTGCCAGACGTATGTGCCTCTGTATATGTGCTTGCAGCGATCGTAAGACGTATGCGCCTCTAGACATGTACTTGCAGTTATTGCAAGATGTATGCGCGTCTGGATCCGAGCTTGCAGCGATTGCAAGATGTATGTGCGTCTGGATATGTGCTTGCAGTGATTACAAGAAAGCAGCCTCTTTGGCCGGAGAAACACAATGGTAGGGAAAATAGAGAATGTAAGCCGGACTGATTGGATGCAATGTGAAGGATCTGATATACAATTGGTAGCAGAGCAGTGTAAGTAATATGAGTTAGCAACACATGCAAGTGTCCTGACACGATCGTTGCCGCAGATGCGACTACATACAACTCGGTCTGTGAGAGATTGCAAGACATACGGAGTATACAAAGAGGAGGACCCCCATTGCCATACCAACGGAGCCGCTGCTGACACAGGGCGGGGGGTATGCAACTGCGTGCAGTAGCCATAACAATACAGCAACTAGGAATCCTAAACGGTGGGGAACAACAGGCAGTGGAACCTGGGAACTCCTGGTGATGGTAACGACCAGGGGACATAAGGAAACCTGCACCGCTTGCTAGGAGAAAACACCTCCATCCTACCTGCGACAGTGAGCCCTGAAGGTCACAGAAGCCGCACACGGGAACAGCAAACACACAGAAGCTAAGCACAGACAGCCTCACAGCACCGCATGCAGGGCAGCCATCAGAAATTTTGGGGCCCCTTACACAGCTTTAGACCCGGGCCTCCCATCTGACCAACAACATTCCCCAGGGCCCGCCCACTGGCCATCCCACCACATCTGCCCACTGTCCAGGGGTGTACACATGTCGCAGCCCCAGTAGGAATTATACACCCTGCCACACTTACCAGGTGTAGCCTGCCATCCTTGACCCAGTGAAGTGAACTGTGCAATGCAGGCTAGTGTGGGATCCAAGGGGTTAAAAAAAAACAGAGCACAGGCAGCACAGCTTCACCCGATGATTACAATAAGGCCTTGCGCCTAACCATAGGTGCTGCAGGTCCCAAACATGGACTACTTGTGGTCCAGGGGGCCCTTTCCATGTGACCCAAGTTTGATATTTTTATTACCTGTGGTTCGGGAGAACATGGTCTCCAAACCGGGTGCCCCCTCCCATAGACTCCAATGTTAAGTCTGAAATTCACCCGATGACTGGTCACTTAGGGGACTTGGTATGGCTGAACCATAGGTGCTGGAGGTCCGAAACGTGGACCAGTTGTTCTCCAGGGGGCCCTCTCTATATCTATCAGCTATGGTTCAGGAGAACGATGTCCCAAAACTGGGTGTCACCCTCCCATAGACTCCAATGTTAAAGACTGCTAAAGTCTTTGTTGTAAGGGCCCTTTGAGACACTGGGGACCCTTACAACAGTACTGCTTGTACCCCCCTGATGGTAGTCCTGACCGCATGTGCTAGCAAAGTCGGCCTGATGATGTATATTGCACGCAGGAACCAACAAAGACCACTGGGGGGAGCCTGCTTAAGTAACAAACGGGCCCCTCCCATAAACTCAGGCCACCATGCTGGCCTTCCTATATACCACCCTATCTATTTACTATGGCAGCATAAGGATTAAACATAGTTCATGTAGACTGATAGAGTTTAGTTCTGCTTTAGCCCCTTACTCATGACAGCTTGCTTACTATTGTGATCTGTGATTTGCTACAGCTAATCACATGGTACAGGGTGTTGTGATTGTCCCAGGTACTATGTGATAGCTGTGGGCCAATCACAGCATCACAATAAAAAGCAAACAGTCATGAATTCATAATTGTTTTGCTTACCTGTAATCATGTGATCGCTATGATGAGTCATAGCAATCACATGATACCCCGACCACTCACAGGTATTGGGAACCAAGCACTGTAATCGGTAACATGATTGCGCCGCAGGGGACATGCCAGTGTGCTAAGAGGCATAGGGCTACGACGCTCATCCTGCAGCTGCCGCCCACTCGCAGTAAAAGTACTATGGGTGGGCAGCAGGCGGTTAAAGCGGAATTCCACCGTTTTCTATGTTTATTAAAAGTCAGCAGCTACAAAAAGTGTAGCTGCTGAGTTTTAATAAACAGGCACTCACCTGTCTCCCAGTCCAGCGATGCGGCCGTATGGAGCCTTGGATCTCTCCCCCTCCGCGGTGCCTTTGTTCCTAGTGTGGGCACCCAGCCGTGACAGCTAGTGGCTTCCCGGCTGGGCACACACTGCGCATGTGCGAGTGGAGTGGCGCCGTGTGATTGGTCCTGAAGTCTTCTAGGACCTGTCCTGTGTCCCAGAAGACTTTGGGAGGGAGGGGGAAGGCGACCTTCCACTTCTGATCGCCTTAGGGCAGCCGGAACGGAAGTACCCCCCCAAATTAGGGTATCCGCACCCCCCCCCCCTCCTCCCCAAAAGCTCTGTTTCACCATCAGGAGCTGGGGAGGAGGTCTTAAAGTGGAAGTTCTTTTGGGTGGAACTCCGCTTTAAAGTGGTATTACAACCAAATATGTTACATAGAGCCGCTTTCCAAGCCTTGGATGTGGTAGCTGCATTCGTTTTCTTTTCTTGGCTTTTTCCTTTTGTTTACACCTGGTGATCTGACCAGTAACACAACTCCTGTATTAGTGAGGCACAACGCTGGAGGAATGAGAACAGGAGGCACATGAGGCAGCAGCATTGTCAGCCTGGGGGCATTAAATGTATTAGCAGATATAAATACATTAACTAGCTGAAGCCAAACTCCAGATCACATGTAATATTCAGTTACGGCAAACAGTTTTTTTTTTTTCTGGGGGTATAATGGTATTACATAAATAAGTAAAAGCTGATCATTGTAATCACCCCTACCATTGTTAAAGGAGAAGTACAGATAAAGCTTGTTTGGCTGTACTACTCCTGTGGATCACAGGAGTGCAGTTGATTCTGCACTCCTGTAAACCATTTTCAGCAGACAGCGGGCTGAAGCCCGTTGTCGGCTGACATCACAGAGCCGGTCCAGGCTTGGGTAAAGATTGCGACCATATGGTCGGGATCTGCCCACATGCCCTGGACCAACACATGGCTCAGCCTCTCAGTGGCCTGAATCGCCCACTCCCATGGGGAACATGGGGGGGCAGAGCAGACAGCGGTGACTCTCAGTCATCAGCTCTCTGCTCAGGGAGAACTGAGTGATCAGCGGTGTTTGATCGCTCGGTTCTCAGTGTTAGAGCTGGATGCTGCATCCACCTAGGTAAGTATAATTCTAAAAAAAAAAAAAACTGATTCCCAATCCCATACTTTTCTTTTAAATGCTTTCTCTAATCCATGTAAACTGATACATTCTGCTGGAGAGCTTGAGCTTTAGAAACACCAAGAGACTTGCTGGCTGGATCATCAGTTAAAAAAAAAGAAAATAGCCTAGAAAAAAAAAAAAAAGAAACAAGCTGCAATATAATAAATGATTGCTTCTGGATTTAATACTCCTTTAACTTTTCCTTATATCCAAAACTAACATTATGGATGCTTTAAATGAAAAGTCTAATATGGCAATTAATTCCGTGAAATCATTTTTTTTTTCTTTTTGGCAAATCATTTTAAAGTGTTTTTTATTTTTTAATAGCTCGATGTTAACGACGTTGAGCAGTGGGCATCATTCATTATGTCATATCGCGATGACCTCATCGTGCATCATCATGCCGATAATATGACCCTGCACAGCGCCGGCTGACACCCATGCTGTAAGCTAATCGCATTGCTGACTCGGGCTTTTCTCGGGGCCAGAAGTTAATAGGAGCCATCAGTAATGATAAACCGCGGCACTCTGCAGCTTTCCCAAGTGCGGCCTCTCCCTCCGGAGACCTCCGTCACCGCGCAGTCATACAGTAAAAACTCCCGCCGGTCACATGATCTCTTTTCATATACACCGTATACTCATGGTAGCTCCAGCTAACAAAAACTCCAGAGCAAACTTGATTTTAACCCCTTGAGGACCGGAAGGATTTCCCACGTTAGGACCAGAGCACTTTTTGCGATTCGGCACTGCGTCGCTTTAACTGACAATTGCGCGGTCGTGCAACGTTGTACCCAAACGAAGTTTGCGTATTTATTTTTCTCTACAAATAGAGCTTTCTTTTGGTGGTATTTGATCCTCTCTGCATCATTTCTGATCCCGCTATAAACAAAAAAAGAGCGACAATTTATAAAAAAAAACCCAATATTTCTTACTTTTTGCTAAAATACAAATCCAAAAAAAATATATAAAAAAACGAATTTATTCATCGGTTTTGGTCGATTTATATTCTTCCTCTTATTTTTGGTAAAAAAAAAAAATCGCAATTGGCGTTTATTGATTGGTTTGCGCAAAAGCTGCTGCTTTTACAAACCATGAGAATTAATTTGTGGCTTTTCTACAATTTTTTTTTTTACTAGTAATGGCGGCGATCTGCGATTTTTAGCGGTACTGCGAAATTGCAGCGGACATGTCGGACCATTTTGACACTTTTTTGGGACCAATGACATTTATACAGCGATCAGAAATGTAAATATCCACTGATTACTGTGTAAATGTCATTGGCAGGGAGGGGGTTAACCTGCAGGGGGAGATCTAGGGGGTAACTGTGTTCCCTAGGCATGTTCTAACTGTGAGGGGGCTGGGCTGTTATGGGCATAAGAGATCTAACTGATCCCAGTGACAGGAATCAGTGGATCTCTTAGATGCCGTCTGTCAGAATGGGAAACGTTTTTATCATTATTATTATTGTTTATTATCATTAATTAATTACGTTCCATTCATTTAGATGCGGCATTCATTATTTCAGATAATTTGTAACTTCGGATAAATTTGCATTCATTACATTCACTGCCAAGTTTGAAAGGAAATTCCAATGCCTATAATTTAATAGTTAGAAATAGTTATTATTAGTTAGTTCGTTTTTTGGGTTTTTAAATTTTCGTTCTTATTTTCAGATTTTCATTCTTTTGAAGCTATGGATTTTCACCATTATTTTCAGATTTTTGAATTTTCGGATTTCCACATTTTCAAATTTTTGGATTTTTGTTGAATTTGTTTAAACCAGTTTTCATTAAGTTGAACCATTCCCAATTAACGAATTTGTTGAATTTCATCAAACAACAAAACTAATTGCACATGTCTACTAACCATAGAGGTCCCATGTATGAAAGGACAATAAACTCCCTGTCCATATGGCACAGGGTAGCCACTTTCCAACCACAGAATTTGAAGCCTACTTGGCATTTGCACTTGCAAGTACAGGCTTTGCCCTGAGTGAGTCCTCGTCTTTGGCTGCATTGTATCATAAGCCTTCCCCTCTCAGAGCTGGCTGCAGGTTTCTTTGTCTCCCCCTTCCACACTGTGGATTGGGTACTCCATGCCTTCTATTCTGGCTGTTTACCAATAGGATCCCCTGAAGAAGCCGTTGGCGAAACGCGCAATGATCCATTGGTGTTGGTACAGTGATTCTGTCATTTGGCCCTGCACATGGAGGGCCATTCCACTTAATAAATGACTTCCTTATGGGCCACTTGAATAGGTTTCTCTGTACAATGTAGAATGTATAATTGTGTAAATATGTTTTAATTACTTTTTATAATTGTTACAATAAACCTTAAAACGTTTTTACACATATGTGAATGCTATTTCCCTACTGGCGATTATAGTGGCAACTATTTTGCCACTTTTGCTCCTTCTTTTCACATAACGGGTTACGTCTCTGCATTCCCTTATAACAAACATGTCATACTTACCTACCCTGTGCAGTGGTTTTACACAGAGCAGCCCGGTTCCTCTTCTTTTCAGGTCCCCCCGCTGGCATTCCTGGCTCCTCCTCCTTGACCAGTGCCCCCCCCAGAGAAAGCCGCTTGCCTTGGGGTCACCACTGTGTGCTCGCTCCCGAGCCGCTGCTCTATGTGTCCATAATACACATAGAGCCCCGCCCGCTTGCTCTCTCCTCATTGGCTGAGTTAGCAGCGGGAGCTAATTGGCTCCCACTGCTGTTAATCACAGCCAGTGAACCATTGAGGAGAAAGCAGGGCCGAACCGTGGCTCCATGTGTCTTATAGACACATAGAGCAGCGGCTCGGGAGCGAGCATGCAGCAGTGCCCCCAGGGTAAGTGGTTTTATCTGGGGGGCACAGGTTAAGGAGGAGGAGCCAGGAGGTTATTGTGAACATCACTGGATTGGAGGGAGTTCAGGTAAGGGGGGCTAGGGCGGGCCAGCACACAGAAGGTTTTTTTTACCTTTATGCATAGAATGAAACCTTTAGCCTTTAGAACCACTTTAACCAGTTGCTGACCACTTGACGGCAGCAATTTGGCTCATTATCGCAAAACACTGTCACCTGACGGCGGCCACGAGAACGAGTATTGTGAGCGCACGCGCACCGCTGGAGGCGCGCTTGCGTGCTCACTGTGTTCTGGAGGGGCCAGGGAGCAGGTAAGGGGGACTTGATGTCCGCCGGCTACCCGCGATCACCCCCCCAGAGCGTCAGAACGGGGGTCCGTGTAAGTAAACACGGATCTCCGTTCTAACATAGGGGGAAGGGTTGTGATCACAGACTTCCTGTATATGGGAGCCGTGATCACTCCCCTCCCCCAGCCAACCCAGCTCTCATACAGTTAGAACTATGGTCCTTTTTTTAACATTTATATTCAATCCTTTTCTAAGAATTAATAAAAAGACTTTTTTATTGTAATACATTTATAGTTGATCTGTGTGATTTCTGTTGCTTCTAACAGTCCCACGGGAGATATCTTTGCACCTTTATATACTGGAGTGTATATAGGAGTCCTAAGCAAATTTGCACTGAATGTTCTTGGGTATCCCATAAATCCCAAATCCCTATCCAAGTTCAATCCCCTCAATAAAAAAAAAACAAAAAACAGAACAAATCGATAGACTGATCTATGCCTCTGAGTGACTGAGAGATGGATGTTTGGCTGGGCAGGGTGACAGGTGAACCACTACTTTCAGTAACCTCTACGGGGGCATGGCTTCAATAGCGAGTGGGCGTTGTCATTGTAGCACAGGAAGTGTGTTACTGGTAGGGTCTCCAGGTGAAAATAAAGGGAAAAAAGCCTAAAAAATTAATAATGCAGCCATTGCATATAAGGACGGATAATCTGAAACATGTTACATTTTTGTCCTTGGGTTTAACCGGTTCCACACTGCCTACCGTCTATTTACGTGGACGCTGAGCACAAATTGCCGTAAAAAAGCAGCGATCTGCGAGTGGCCGCCAGTGGCGTGCGCGCGCACCCGTCGCACTCCTGAGGAGTGTGCCCATGGCTCGGACCCGATGTCCTTCGGCGAGCCATGATGAGCTACCACAGGCAAAAAACGGGGAACCGCCGATGTAAACACGGCGGTTCCCCATTCTGACAGTGCGGGCATGGGTGATCTACTGATCCCTGTCACTGGGATCAGTTAGATCTCTCATGCCCCTGGTAGCCCAACCCCCCACAGTAAGAACACACCCAGGGAACATAGTTAACCCCTAGCTCCCCCCCCCCAGGTTAACCCCTTCACTGCCAATGACATTTATACAGTAATCAGTGGACATTTAAATTTCTGATCGCTGTATAAATGCCAATGGTCCCAAAAAAGTGACAAAAATGTCCGACATGTCCGCAGCAATATCGCAGTACCGCTAAAAATTGCAGATCGCTGCCATTACTGGTAAAAAAAAAACAAAAACGCAGAAATGAATTCTCACCATCTGTAAACACGGCCACTTTTGCGCAAACCAATCAGTAAACGCCGATTGCGATTTTTTTTTTATCACAAATATGAGGAAGAATATAAATCGGCCAAAACCGATGAAAAAAAATGTTTTGGTTTTTTTTTTGGATTTGTATTTTAGCAAAAAGTAAGAAATGTGTTTTTTTTTTTGCAAAATGGTCGCTCTTCTTTTGTTTATAGCGGCGATCAGAAATGACGCAGAGGCGATTAAATACCACCAAAAGAAAGCTCTATTTGTGGGGAAAAAAGGACGCAAACTTTGTTTGGGTACAACGTTGCACGACCGCGCAATTGTCAGTTAAAGCGACGCAGCGCCGAATCGCAAAAAGTGCTCTGGTCCTAACGTGGGAAATCCTTCCGGGGCTGAAGTGGTTAATTACATTTTCCACATTTGAACCCTATTTAAAGCGGAACTGAAGTCCTTGTTACTGAGCTGCACTAAATGCACCGCGTGTAAATGTGTGGGGATTACCACGACCATAACTGTTCCACCTATTCCCGATGTCTTCTTCCAAGTGATATACAGAAGTGCAGTACGATAGTTGCATAATGTGCTGCTATCCTCTTTTATTATCTGTGGTGCCCATGTGTGTTCTTTTCCCATGAAAGATGTACCCAGTAAATTACATTGCCCCAGAGCATTCCTCTTCCAAAACTTCTATTGATCTGTTGATATAAGCATTGTCCTCTACCGGACACTGTAATTTACTGCAGCATCCCAAAGGACAGCAGATACCACGATTGTCTGAGTGTCACAGCTGTCATTGACTCCAAGAATGAAATAGTCACCCGGCAGCCTATACAGTAAAGTACTAAGCAATATGCTCAGCGTGTGCAGAGTAAAATTTAAAAAGATGTTTTGGGATTTGCTTACGTTGAGATCTGATAGATTGGCAAGGCTCATTGGAAGTGGCACAGGGCCATTCCCATAGATAAGCAAATCAGTTTGCCTAAATATCATAGGCGTGCACACAGGAAGTGCCAGGGGTGCCTGGGCACAACCTAATCACTCCGTTTGGTGCAGATCCCCCCTGTTTAGACCCCTGATATTTCACCAAAACCCCCTAACTGGGCTCCTAAAAAATTGTAAAAATAAATGATAATAAAAAAATTAAATTGTAAAAGATAATAAAAAATTAAATAATAAAACTTAAAACTACTGACACCATCTGCTGCCCCACTGATACCTATCTCTGCCCTACTGACACCACCCGCTGCCCCACTGATACCTATCTCTGCCCTACTGACACCGTCCATTGCCCCACTAATACCTATCTTTGCCCTACTGACACCGTCTACTGCCCTACTGATACCTATCTCTGCCCTACTGACACCACCCGCTGCCCCACTGATACCTATCTCTGCCCTACTGACACCGTCCATTGCCCCACTAATACCTATCTTTGCCCTACTGACGTCGCCTGCCACAGTCATCCCGTCTCTATCCAT
>BLSH010031561.1:207233-222228 GCA_018402905.1 Glandirana rugosa | reverse complement strand
TTCATTTAAAGTGACACACAGCCTTTCCAGATGTTTGCAGAACAGTAGTTCAGTTATTCCCGGTTTCATTTACAGTGACACACAGACTTTCCAGATGTTTGCAGAATAGTAGTTCAGTTATTCCCGGTTTCATTTAAAGTGACACACAGACTTTCCAGATGTTTGCAGAACAGATGTTCAGTTATTCCCGGTTTCATTTAAAGTGACACACAGACTTTCCAGATGTTTGCAGAACAGTAGTTCAGTTATTCCCGGTTTCATTTAAAGTGACACACACAGTTTCCAGATGTTTGCAGAACAGTGATATGGGTTCTCCCGGCTTATTTATACTTTTTTGACACAGTTTGAAGATGATTTTAGAACAGTTATATGGCTTCTACCGTTAATTAATACTTTTCAGACCCAGTTTGAAGATGGTCCACATCCACCTTTTGTTTTTTTATGTTTTTATTTCTTTTTAAATGCTTTATTTATTTCCCTGTCCCCATTTCTTTGTAGGGCACTTGTCGCACCCTTACCCCCATTTCCTTCCTTTTGAAGACCTCTAGGACTTTCCAGGGCTTTCTTACAGCCATTTTTGTGCCTAAAAGTTCGGGTCCCCATTGATTTCAATGGGGTTCAGGGTCCTGGACAAAGTTCGGGTTCTGTCTGGACCCGAAGCCGGACTTTGTCCTGAAGTTCGGCCGAACCAGCAGAACCCGGACTTCTAGAAGTTCGCTCAACTCTACTAGTAAGCACTTTTCTGGTAGAAGGGAACTTGTATGTAAAAAAAAACTAATTTAGCATTTAACTAGCGTGTTATAAAATATTATTTATTTTGCTCATTGTATATTATTTGTACTGTACACTCTCTGCACCTTTAAGAACAAAAAGAATGGAGCCCAGAGCTGGCATGGTGCCATTCTATTGCGTATGCATGGTAGTTGCATCATCACTGGTTGCCCTATGGATGAAGAAGGAAGAAGCTCCAGTAAAGATAATGCCAGGACATTTGGATCAGCTAGTCATCGCTGGAACAGTGTACACTCAGATGTAAGTACGCTATAATGTGCAGATACACTTTGGGGTTGATTTACTAAAACCGGTGCACTCAGAATCTGGTGCAGCTTTGCATGGTAGCCAATCAGCGTCTAACTTCAGCTTAGCTTTAATTAAAGCAGAATTCCACCCAAAAGTGGAACTCTCGCTCCTTTGTCTCCTCCCCCCTCCGGTGTAACATTTGGTTGTCTTTGACAGGTACCCTGTCCCCACTTCCAGGCCGCAGCGAATTACATCAGCAGCCGGGCTCACTCCTTCTCTCACCTCTTTTCCCCCACTGTCGGGCCAGTAGCAGAGCGCAACGGTGCCTTGCGCATGCATAGTAGGGGCCCAGCATGAGGCCATAATGCTTCACTGCGGGGTTCCCTTACCGGCAATAATGTGGCAGCACCCGATAGCTGAGGACAATTCATTCCTTTAGCCATGTAAATCAAAGAATTAACATCTATGTAGACTTCCCGGCAGCAAGATGGAATGATGTAACTAAAACAGGGTGCCTCCATGACTTCCACACCACGCACCCTGTACTTGGATAACCAACTATTGCCTTGACACATTCCATGGAGATTGGATGAAGGTGTCAATGCTACCTGTTTGGAAGTAAATGGTGGGGTACTTCTTAACACTCATTAGAACTGAAGAAGTGGCTCAGAGAAACTGAATGTGACTAACAAATAGAAGCTATGCCATAATCAGAACAATTGAGAACTTTCAGAAACTTAATCTGATGACACAGTCGCGTTAAAAAAGTTGGGTTTTTGTTGGGTTGTACACTGTTTCCAGGCCATGAAATCCAAAGGCAGTCTGCACAGAGGTCTTTTTCATTATTGCTGCCTTATACCAGTGGTCTCCAAACTGTGGGCTGGGGGCCAGATGTGGCCCTTTGTTTGTCTGTATCTGGCCCTTGGGCCACTATTCCACCAACTGACAGCAATAATGGCACTATTGTTCCCATTGATACTAACAATGAGGTACTATTCCTCCCTTATATCAGTGGTCTCTAAACTGTGGGCTGGGACCCGATGTGGCCCTTCGCTTATCTATATCTGGCCATTGGGCTATTATTCCACCAACTGGCACCAATGATGGCACTATGGTTCCCATTAATACTAACAATGTGGCACTATTCCACCCTTATACTGATGGTCTCTGAACTGCGGGCTGGGGGGGGCTAGATGTGCCCCTTTGTTTGTCTTTATCTGGCCCTTGGGCCACTATCCCACCAACTGGCACCAATGATGGCACTATGGTTCCCATTAATACTAACAATGTGGCACTATTCCACCCTTATACTGATGGTCTCTGAACTGCAGGCTGGGGGGGCCAGATGTGCCCCTTTGTTTGTCTTTATCTGGCCCTTGGGCCACTATCCCACCAACTGACACCAATGATGGCACTATTGTTCCCATTGATACTAACAATTACTCCAATTAAAACCAATGATGGGGCATTGTTTATGCCATCTACTCCCACAGTCTGCTCCACCCCCCAAAGCCCGAAGGACAGTTAACTGGCCCTCTGCCTAGAAACTTTGGAGAGCCCTGCTTTATATCACGATTATTAAAAGCACATTTTACATAAAGTCTTAGCTCAATGGTCCTCCTCTGGCCTGACGACTGTGACCAATATCATCGATCCTGCCCTAGGAACTTTCAAACCCTACTTGGAGCTGGCTAATCAATACTCCCTTCCATCAACACTGGTGTTTTACTACCACCAGTTAACCAGCTTTCTCAAAACCTGCTTTGGCCCACATAAAAACCCTTGCCAGCAGTCATTCATTGACGCCATGGTGTACTGGGGTCAGTACTCCATATCGGAAATATACTGTAACGTTATTTCCCACCAGGCTACCAAATACAGCATCATCCCCTTCAGTCCCTGGGCCTCGATCCTTGACAGCCAGGACGCCCCGGAGAAGATTCTGGCAGGATACCAAAAAGACCGCTCTCTGGTAATCTGCGAAAAGTGGTGTTGCCCTCAATTCAAAATCGCTCACTGTGCATATTTCCCATTTCCACACAGCAAAGATGACTCTTCTCTCTCATCACCTCCCGCCCATCTCTTTTCCATAGACTGTGGACCTGCCAAGCGACTTCTACCTTTTGCGATCAGATACTAAAGTACAAGATTCAGCATCTTACTCTGCCTGAAGACCATAATCTATACCTTTTCAGCTGTGACATTCTGCTGGCTACCCCCTCATCATCTAGTAGTGTTTCTTTCCCTCAATGGATTCACAGCCCGTAGAGTCCTCATGCAGGCTTGGATCCATCCCACCTCAAATTGCCTCTGTGACACAAGCATTTCAAACTCTATTACTTCATGGAAAAAATGGACACCGTCACCCTAAACTTCAAATCCTTAAAAGGTTTTATTACCAGATGGCGTCATTTTATGGAATATTCCTTTACTCCAGAAAAAAATCTCCTTACATATGACGCCTTTCTGTTTTACAGACTGGTATTTACATGCAGACTTATCCAAAACCCTGGGCAACCTCAGGATGCGAGACTCTTCTGGCTTCTCATACCATTTTACATTGTGAAGGCTATGTTTTTTTGGTCCTGTTGCCCTCAGTAACCTGTTATTTTTATACATGGCCTTTTTTACCTTTGTATGGAAAAATCCAAATAAACATATTTAATATAAAAAAAAAAATAATAAAAGCAGATTTTACAGCACCTTAAGGCTTGGTTCACACTATAAGACACAAAAACGGTCAGACTTTTGATCCTACTTTGCCCTGCAACATCGGTCCTACTTCTGTCCTACTTCCATCCGACTTGAATGAACAAGATAAGATTTTGCTCTCACTTTGAGAGAGTCGGATGCTTAGAACAAGGATCCGACTTTGATCCTACTTCAATGATATTCAATGGGCTGAAGTAGGACCAAAGTCGGACCATAGTAGTACAGGAACCTTTTTCAAAGTCGGACTGACTTGTGTCGGACCAGTTAAGACGGGAAACATTGATTTTGTGACGTCATGGGACTTGTTCTCACAATGTCGGTCCGTTTGTCGGACAAGTGTGAACCCAGCCTAAGGCTGGGTTCACGCTTGTCCAACAAGCGGACCGACATGAGAGCCGTCTTAACGGGTCCGACTTTGAAAAAGGTTTCTGTACTACTTTGGTCCGACTTTGGTCCTACTTCAGCCCATTAAATATCATTGAAGTAGGATCCAAAGTCGGATCCTTGTTCTAAACATCCGACTTGTGACATCCGACTTGGTGATTACAGCAGCAGTAAAAGGAATTTATCTCACACTGGGATTGTTTTGATTGGTGAAAGGACAAGTCACTACCTCAAAGTCGGAGCAAAATCTTATCTTGTTCATTCAAGCCGGATGGAAGTAGGACAGAAGTAGGACAGAAGTAGGACCGATGTTGCAGGGCAAAGTAGGTTTAAAAGTCTGACCGTTTTTGTGTCGGATAGTGTGAACCCAGCCTTAAAGTGTGATACCCAGCACCGCTCTTCACATCTAAATATCTACATTGTGTGTAGAGTTGAGTGAACCCGTGGATGTTCGGGTTCGGTACCGAACTTGACCCAAACTTTACCCCGAACCCCATTAAATTCAATGGGCACCCTAACTTTTCGGCACAAAAATCACTGTAAAAGAGTCCTGGAAAGTGCTAGAGGGCTGCAAAATGATTTTAGAACAATAATCTGTCCCTTACAGCAACAGCCGGAACCTGACCCTATAGAACTAGGAGATTATTTTAGAACAATAATCTGTCCCTTACAGCAACAGCAGGAACCTGACCCTATAGGAGTAGGAGATGATTTTAGAACAATAATCTTCCCTCTAAGCAGTAGACTCTACCTAGTCCAGTCAGATCGTTCTGTAATGCAGGATGAGATCTGCAATCTGTCCCTAAAAGCAGCAGTAGTAGTAATCTCTACCTATCTATCTATCTGCAATCTGTCCCTCACAGCACCGGCAGCATCCTCTCCCTACACTACCCAGAGAGCATGTGACATGCAGCACTGTGACTCCAGCCTCATATAGAGGCTGGGTCACATGATGCACTGGCCAATCACAGCCATGCCATTAGTAGGCATGTCTGTGATGGTTTCTAGGGAAAACCAGTGAAATGCTTGTTGATTGGCTGCCCTGCAGCTATTCAACATGCGTGATCAAATACCCGAACCCAGAACTCAAACCCAAACTTTTTTTCAAATGTCCGGGTTCGGGTCCGGGTCACGGACAGCCCAAAGTTCGGTACGAACCCAGACTGCTCAACTCTAATTGTGGGTCTTAATCCAAAACATTGCAAGCTAGGGCTGAACTACTTTCCAGGCAGTGGCATCCCCTGTAAACCCAAGTAGGATGAACTTTATCTTCCTGAAACCACCAGTTCATCAATCACAAAAAGACAGACAGGTGTTGCCTGGTGTTCCAGAAATGCTTTACCAAAATCTTATTAACAAAACCAAAATTGTCCCATCTCGATGATAACGCTGGTGCCCATTTGCTTTTCTACGTGCAACATAATGTCACTGGACTGCAATGCATTATAATAAAGCAAGGCGAGGGCCAGATGTATCAATATAAGATAACATAATTGCACTTGGAACAAAGGAAAGCTCCGATAGAAGACACAAGGTTCCTTCTCTGGAGAAAGAATTATGAGCACCCAGCTCTGCAGCGACTTGCGTTCAATACCTGACACTATTGTTTTTTTGTGGTGTATACAGAGTTTGACAGATAGGCCAAGGAAGATGCGAAAGATCCTACACAGGCCGTTATAAGTATGGAGTCAGGTTGACACAATGGCCATTATGTGGCAGTGGCTTTAGATAGATGGGGCTGCGTGACGCAGTGCCGGAAAGGCCAGAAAACAGCAATAAAAATAACTGGGCTAAATCTACGAGATAAAGAAAAATAACATTTTTTTTTTTTGTGTTGCTCTGCACATTGTTAGGCCGGGGCGCCGCGATCCGGGACTGAGCTGTCACATGACCTCAAAAGCCTCTCATGTTCAGTTGTTGAATGACTCACAGCTGATTTCTGCTTTTTGCGGCAATTCTCTTCCTCTCAGATCTCCTGAACGGAGATTTATATATATAGCTAATTGTGTTGGATTTTTACAAAATTGGTTTCAGCACCAAAGTGTGAGCTCTCGGTTTTGTTCACTGAGCTGCATAGGTGAACTTTACTTGAAAATAACATTTTTTTTTTCTTCCATTTGCTACAGGGTCCTTATTCTTTATGTATTTATTTTTGGGGAGGGGCATTTAGGGTAGTTTATTTAATTTCATTTAGTTTTCTTTTCTCATGTTTGTGTGTATTTGATTGTTTTTGTTGTTATTTGTGCTTTTCTTTTTGTTTCCAGACATTTGATTCTGTAAAAGTAAAAAAAAAAAATAAAATACAATTGTGAGGCTTATAAAGGGGCAAAAGAGCAAGCCCAGGAAGACGAGAGGAGCTGCTGTAAACCTCAGAAGAAGTGGCCCCCTATCCATGCGTCCGGCCCCAGATCCACATACAGGGCGCCGGACTATGGACTCCAATGGAGGGGGGGGGGTTGTTTTTTTGTAGCACGGGATTAGGGCCAGAGGCTCTAATAGACTTCAAAAAAGGGTGGGCTCGGGGCGCAGATCCCACCCAGTTGTGTGCCGATAGCGGATGAATACTCAATATTTTCACACTTAATCTCCTCCCCGCCAATCAGGAAGTGAGTCGCGAGACCCGTTTCCTGATTCGCCAAAATATCAGGCAATCGTATTGGATGCCTATTGCCTAGGATGAGGAGAGAGGAAGTGGAGAGGACAATGGAGCCGCTGCCCGCATCCCACCACCTGCCACCCCGCCGTGCTGGACAACACCAGAGCCACAGGAGGAGAGGAGGAGTTGCAGCCCGCCACTGCCTGATGTGCTGGAGGACACTGGAGCCACAGGAGGAGAGGAGGAGACAGAGAGGACACCGGAGCCGCAGCCCGCAGCCCACCACCTGCCACCCCGCTTTGCTGGAGAACACCAGAGCCACAGAAGGAGAGGAGGAGAGAGGAGCCACCGTCCGCCATGTTGGAGAACACCAGAGCCACAGGAGGAGAGGAGGAGCCCCTGCCCACCATGTTGGAGAACACCAGAGCCACAGGAGGAAAGGAGGAGAGAGGAGCCACCGCCCGCCATGTTGGAGAACACCAGAGCTACAGGAGGAGAGGAGGAGAGAGGAGCCACCGCCCGCCATGTTGGAGAACACCGGAGCCACAGGAGGAGAGGAGGAGAGAGGAGCCACCGCCCGCCATGTTGGAGAACACCGGAGCCACAGGAGGAGAGGAGGAGAGAGGAGCCACCGCCCGCCATGTTGGAGAACACCGGAGCCACAGGAGGAGAGGAGACCAGAACCGCAGTCCACCACCTGTCACCTAGATGGGGTAAGTGCCGAACCGACCAACAGACTGGGAGGGGGGGGGGGGTAGTGCTGCCAGCCACCCAGGGGGGTTGGTTGTTTGCCGCCTTCCCCCCAAAAAAATGCACTAGCCACCACTGCTCAGAAGTCATTAAAAGCACTTCATGCCCTCCCTAGAAACCACTGGGGCCTCCTTGACGGTATTCCTGAGTGTGGCTCGGGGTATGATTTCACTGCAAATAGCTGTAACCCTGAGCCACACTCGGGATCGCATCACTGGATCCAAGGCTGCGTTACTCACCTTGTCCCCTGGATCCAGCGATGTCCCCTTGCTGTGTCTGCGGGCTGTGCCTCCACCCGATGCCTCTGTGTGCCGGGCTACGTTCCCTGCGAGCGTTGCGTCACACGGGGGCGGAGCCTGGCGGGAAATTCAAAAAGTGAAACACACAGTAAACATACAGTACACTGTGATCTGTAAGATTACATTACTGTATGAAATCATTTCACATCCCCGTTGTCCCCAGTGCTTTGTCCAGTGCCCTGCATGCACTTTTATATTATAAATGCCATTCTTTCTGCCTGGAAACTTAAGAACGTCCATGGCATAAAAAAGCGTCCCTTTACGTCAAAAGTGTTTTTTGATCAGCTAGAAAACAGCGATAGTAAATAAGAATCATTTGCAGAATTGAGTGATACTGATTTTTGGGGAAATTTATCATCAGAAACTGAAAGTGACGACAGCGACAATTCTGCAACTTATTTTTTATTATATTATTATTATTTTTGATAAATATTTATAGTTATTCATTATGTTATATATTTTTTTCATACATACTATCATTTCTGATTGCGTTATTTCAAACTTTATCATACCCAGGATGTCTAATAGACTCTTGTCTTAAGTGAGTTATTCCTAAGTAGAGTTGAGTCGAACTGTAAAGTTTGGGTCCGTACCGAACTTTGGGGTGTCCGTGACCCAGACCCGAACCCAGACATTTGAAAAAAAGATCGGGTTCGGGTATTTGATCACGCATGTTGAATAGCTGCAGGGCAGCCAATCAACAAGCGTTTCACTGGTTTGCCCTTAGAAGCCATCACAGCCATGCCTACTAATGGCATGGCTGTGATTGGCCAGTGCATCATGTGACCCAGCCTCTTTATAAGCTGGAGTCACAGTGCTGCATGTCACATGCTCTCTGGGTAGTGTAGGGAAAGGATGCTGCCGGTGCTGTGAGGGACAGATTGCAGATAGATAGATAGGTAGAGATTACTACTACTACTGCTTTTAGGGACAGATTGCAGATCTCATCCTGCATTACAGAACGATCTGACTGGACTATGTAGAGTCTACTGCTTAGAGGGACAGATTATTGTTCTAAAATCATCTCCTAGTTCTATAGGGCCAGGTTCCTGCTGTTGCTGTAAGGGACAGATTATTGTTCTAAAATCATTTTGTAGCCCTCTAGCACTTTCCAGGACTTTTTTACAGTCATTTTTGTGCCGAAAAGTTCGGGTCCCCATTGAATTCAATGGGGTTCGAAGTTCGGGATAAAGTTTGGGTCAAGTTCGGTACCGAACCCAGACTTTTTTCCGATGTTCGGCCGAACCCACCGAACCCGAACATCCACGGGTTCGCTGAACTCTATTCCTAAGAATTACAGGCCTACAATATAAAACGCCAAACAATGTACGGCTTTGAGATGCAAAATTCTGACATAATCATACCGCCAGGGAGGTTAATAGGGGGTGCACCCTAATGGCATTTTTTTTTAAACATGTGAATAAGCTATATATACAATAGTGCAATAAAAGCAGATAATAGTGACTAGTCAAAGTCCCAAAAATGTATTGAAAAGATAAAAAAAAATGCATATACAGGAATTACCACACTAATAGACTACCAATAGCTGGTAGCACCACAATTGACATGGATTTTGTAATAAACCAATAGTAGATAAGTGCTCTGCTCAATTAAAACAATATATACAATAATATAACGTGCAATAAAAGCAGATAATAGTGATTAGTCAAAGTCCCAAAAACTTGTTGAAAGTCCCAACTTAGGGACCACCTAGGGGTACCCCCAAATATTATGAATCGTTATAGATGCCCATAGGTGAGTGAATAAAAATGTATGTTTAGTGACGACCACCAACGTGAAGCCACCACAGATAATACAGGTGCGCTTACCTGGAAAATATGGACCCAAATACCATAGGGCAATGAGTCAGCAGAGCTGGAGTGATTTTAAATCACATGGAGAAGAATTCCTCTGTGTATTTCTCAAGGATAAATCCAAATCATCCACAGGATTCTGGTATGGGTGGACCCCAAATCCACAGATCAGCCTCCCAATTCATGGACACATGTGGAAACCCACCAAGCAACCGCACAAAGTGTAAAAATATAGTTTATACGGTTTATTAAAATGTATAGAACATTTGCGCCAGGTTGTTGTAAACAGCCCTGTTAAAATTCAATGTAGTCTCAGATGTTATGCAATGACCTTGGCAGGAGCTGGGACCGATGCGTTTCGTCATAATTGACATTCTCTTTATCATTCTTACAAATGATGGTTTTACACTTTGTGCAGTTGCTTGGTGGGTTTCCACATGTGTCCACGAATTGGGAGGCTGATCTGTGAAATTGGGGTCCACCCACACCAGAATACTGTGGATGATTTGGATTTATCCTTGAGAAATGCACAAAGAAATTCTTCTCCATGTGATTGAAAATCACTCCAGCTCTGCTGACTCATTACCATATGGTATTTGGGTCCATATTTCCTGGTGAGCGCACCTTTATTATCTGTGGTGGCGGATATCTTCACGTTGGTAATAGTCCCTGAACATGAATTTATAATCACTCACTGATGGTCATCTATAAGGATTCATAATATTTGGGGGTACACCTAGGTAACCGGTTCCGGACCGGCTCGCGTACATTTACTGCTGCAGAGTGGTTGGATAGCGCGAATCCCCGTCCATAAACAGCGGCTTGCGGGTGCGCGGCTAGTGGGCGGGATTGTCCTCTCATGCCCACCACACTCTCCAGCAGTGTGACCATGGGTCTGCGGGTGACCCACGATCGCCTGGCACAGAAGAAAAACGGGGAACCACCGATGTAAACACGGTTCCCCGCTCTGTCAGGAGGCATGTAAGAGATCTACTGATCCCTGTCACTGGGATCAGTTAGATCTCTTATGCCCCTGGCAGCC
The DNA here is from genome assembly GCA_018402905.1 of Glandirana rugosa. Lineage (NCBI taxonomy): Eukaryota > Metazoa > Chordata > Amphibia > Anura > Ranidae > Glandirana > Glandirana rugosa. The sequence continues at coordinate 211,611 of BLSH010031561.1, read as the reverse complement.
CAGCCCCCTCACAGTTAGAACACGCCTAGGGAACACAGTTACCCCCTAGAACTCCCCCTGCAGGTTAACCCCTTCACTGACAATGACATTTATACAGTAACCAGTGGATATTTACATTTCTGATCGCTGTATAAATATCATTGGTCCCAAAAAAAGACTGTGCAATATCACAGTCCCGGTAAAAATCGCAGATCGCCGCCATTACTAGTAAAAAAAAAAAAAATTGTAAAAACGCCAGAAATTAATTCTCATGGTTTGTAAACGCGGCAACTTTTGCGCAAACCCATCAATAAACGCCGATCACAATTTTTTTTACCACAAATATGAGGAAGTAAATATATCGGCCAACAGTGATAAATACATTTTTTCTTTATATTTTTTATATGTATTTTAGCAAAAATTAAAAAATATTGTTTTTTTTTTTCAAAACTGTCGCTCTTCTTTTGTTTATAGCGGTGATCAGAAGTGACACAGAGGGGATCAAATACCACCAAAAGAGAGCTCTATTTGTAGGAAAAAAAGGATGCAAATTTAGCTTGGGTACAATGTTGCACGACCGTGCAATTCTCAGTTAAAGCGACGCAGTGCCGAATCGCAAAAAGTGCTTTGGTCCTGATGTGGGAAATCCTTCCGGGGCTGAAGTGGTTAATAATAACTGACCATAATTCAGCTTAATAGTGCTATAGTGTATATAAACCCATTATCTATTTTTCATTATCGTTGGTATTGGTATTTTATACTTTGTTTACTTTATTTTGTAAATCTGTTACAAAGTGTCTAACTTGGAGATCCTGCCAGTAACAGCACTAGCTGATTGTAGCAGCATTGCCAGCCTGCCTTGCAAGCTCCTTCAGTTGGTCACTGGGCTGCCTGTCGGGTCTATCCACCAATGGCCAACCGGAGAATCGCACATGGCAGATTGACAATGGTGCTGCTTATTCCAGGGCAGTACCTTAGCGTTTTCAGCCTACATCAGCAAGTGCTGTTAATAGCAGGTTGAGAAACCTACCATTGATAGACATCAAATAATAAACTGTCATACCCAGATAGCAAGGATAACTTGCCACAAATGTGTGGCAGTGTTGAACTGTAAGTCTGTTAACTTGCTGTGCATTTTTACTGGCAAGTTGTACCCTTGCAGAACACTTGAAGCACAAGTTCTAGTTGACACTTTTCCAATTTGTAGCAAATTTGCATGGCAAGTCTCTAGCAAGTGCAAAGTTGCAGCGGTGAGTCTACAGCATGAGCTCTGTAAATCTACAGCATGAAAATTCAGCCACAGTGCCCCCTGTGGTGGGATGACTATTACACAACATAACTAAACCAGATCTTGCAGCACACTTGAAGAATGATTGAAACGAAAGTTGATCTGGAGTTATGTGCTGCAGAATTTCTGCAATTGTGCAACAAGCTTGTGAAGCCTGGCAAGTAGTGACGGCCCATCCATTAAGGGCTCATGGGCACCGTCCTCCCATCCATGCATCCAGCCCCCTGATCTACATACAGGGCGCCTGACAATGGACTCCAATGGGAGGGGAGTGTTTTTTTGAACTTGATCAGAGCCTGAGGCTCTAATAGGCTTCAAAAAACCCACCCAGTTGTGTGACGATAGCAAATGAACTATTGTCCCACTAAATATCCTCCCGCCAATCAGAAAGCGGGTCTGAGACCCATTTCCTGATTGGCCAAAACATCAGGTGGACACCTGATGTGGAGCTGTGGAGGAAACCACTGGAGCCACTGCTTGCACCCCGCGACCCTGGAGCCGCTGCCCACACCTCGCCACCCTGGAGCCGCTGCCCGCACCCCGCCGCCCTGGAGGACACTAAATAGGGTAAGTGCTGGACTGACTGGCAGATGCCAGAGGGGGGTAGTGCCATGCCGCCAGCCGCCCAGGGGGGTGGTTGTTTGCCGCCCCAAAGAAAAAACCCACCAGCTGCCACTGCTGGCAAGTCTAGCAATAGCATAGCAAGTCATTTTCAAACTTGCAGCACAATTGCTTGCTATCTGGAATATGCTAATATTAATATATTTATTCCATGTCTGAAGCATGGAATACAAAAATAATCTTGTTTATACTGGGACTTTAGAGATACCCCATGAACTATACTGGCAAAGCCATTACACAGTTAGTGAGCTCTTCATATTTGTCTATTTTCAGATTAAGATCCTTTTTTTGAGGTTTCATTACAGTCCTTACAGCAATTCCAGCGACCCCAGCCCAAGCTCTAATGAAAGAGGAACCTTTGGCCCCCAAAACGCACTGCCTACTGTATTTCTGCTGGTGGTCACTACATTGTGAAGAATAAAGACATATGGACTTTCTAGCTGACAGTTTAGCACTCTAGTCCTTCTGTAAGTAAGACCCCCATACACACTATCAGATTTTCTGCAGATTTTTGTCTTCAGATTTACCAAAACCATGTAGTGCAAGGGCCTGCCTCATTGCATACAAATTGAAACTCTAAAGGTTTGACCTCATATTATATGGTTTTGGTAAATCTGAAGATAAAAATCTGCAGAAAATCTAATAGTGTATATGGGGTCTTAGAGTATATGAATAATAAAACGTATACATTTTATTACAAAACAAACATTTTAGGTTATAAAGCCTTCCAAGAAACTACACAGAATTGGACTCTCGCATTATATCCATCCATGCAAAGTTTAAATAATCATTTCTGCCATCAGCATGGACCAATGTAACTATGTATGACATACCAGGCCAAAACTGCTACTGCTTGATGCCAAGTCTCGTGCTGAGCAGCCAGCCTGATGCCATGTGAAAACAGGTCAGACACTCAGCATGGGCACCATTCACAGATTGCTTTACAGTCTCTGAAGCAGGGATCCTCAAACTACGGCCCTCCAGCTGTTGCGGAACTACACATCCCATGAGGCATTGTAAAACTCTGACATTCACAGATATGACTAGGCATGATGGGAATTGTAGTTCCTGAACAACTGGAGGGCCATAGTTTGAGGACCCCTGTGAGAATACAAAGCATTCTCTGATAGGACACATTTATTTTTTTTATTAGAACATTTATGAAAAAATCATCAGAAACATCCGACCATCTCACAATTGCAATAGCAGATTCACAGATCTAGGAATTTAACGGAGAGGTACAGCTGAAGCTCATTTGGCTGTACTTCTCCTGTGGATCACAGGAGTGCAGTTCATTCTGCACTTCTGGGACCCATTTGCAGCAGACAGCGGGCTGAGGTCTGCTGCCTGCTGATATCACAGAGCTGGTCTGGGCTTGGGCAAAATCGAGACCACATGGTCGGGATCTGCCCACGTGCCTTGACCAGCACCTGGCTCAGCCTCTCTGCGAGCCGCTGAGGGCCTGAGCCGGTCGCTCCAGCCTCCTCCACAGCCCAGCACTCCAATGAATTGGGGGGGGGGGGTGGTAGAACACTGACAGTCACCAGCTCTCTGCCCAGGGAGCTCTGAGAACTGAATGATTGGTGGTGTTTGATTGCTCGGTTCTCAGTGTTAGAGCCAGCGGGGGACAGATGCAGCATCAGACTAACACTAGGTAAGTAGGATTCTACAAAGAATGTATTCCCATACTTCTCTTTTAAATAAGTTATCTCTCCAGTAGCAGTCTTGAAAACCCCAAAACACTGGTGATCCCCACTATCCCTAGTTAATGAAATGCCAGCCTGTGTGGGATTTAATGACAAGAATTCAGTTTAACATTACAAAAAAATATAAATTGTATGGTACAGTTGGTTGGGATGAAAAGCCAAACACAGTTCAGGAGTTTAAAAAGCCAGGGTAGTTCATAATAATAATGCCATAGATGGCCAAACTGTAGCCAGATAGATATACACTATGATGTGATGGTATCAAAGTATGCACTGCATCAAGGTATTATATTTTTGTTCAAAAACAGTTCACTTTGCCATTCTTGGTTTCTCATGCACTTTACCAGGGGTAGTGGGCATCAGTGCCAGGGCACGGTCATCTAGAGCCCAGGGCGAACATGCCAAACTGCCCCCCCCCCCAAATGTTTGAGCATTATGTGTCAGCAAAAATTCCCCAACAAAAACACTGAGCACTAATCTGTAGCTGACCCCAGAGGCGTAACTAGTTACGAGTTTGTAAACCCCCCCCCCCGTCAAACCGTACAAGCGGGACCCGAGATCTACTGGCACGGGACCGTGACTACGGGTGATGGGGACCATTTCACGTACTCTTTGGTTCTTACCGTTTCACTTGACAAAAACTTGTTTTTATATTATGGAACTACGTCACGTATGAAACTATGGTAGTGTAGTATCACATATAGATAGACCGATGTCAAACCGGTAGATACCGTAATAATAATACTTGATGGGACCGAAAAATTTGAGGACTTGACACAAACCG
>BLSH010031561.1:180003-196682 GCA_018402905.1 Glandirana rugosa | reverse complement strand
CCCCCCCCCCCCCCCCCCCCCCCCCCCCCCCCCCCCCCCCCCCCCCCCCCCCCCCCCCCCCCCCCCCCCCCCAGAGAGAAAAATAGAGAAGAATAAGTCGAGACCAGAGAGGGAAAGAAGAAATAGCCTAGAGATAGACAAAGATAGACAGAGAGAGAGAGAAAGTGGACCAGAAAAAGAGGCAGAATGGCTAGAATAAGAAAGGGAGGCAGAGAAAGAAAGAGCTTGGAGTATGAAAATAAAAAAGGACAAGGAGGAGGGGTAATAAGTGATGGAAATGACTGGAGAGAGATAGAATGGGGGGGAAAGAAAGGCAACTGAGAGATGAAACGTACATGAGGGATGGGAAGGGGACAGAGAGAGAGGAGAGAGGAGGACCTATGATATATGTTTATATGTTTAATAGACCCTAGAATAGAGGTGGGGGTGAATCTGATTCATATTTCCTCCTTTAAATATATAAAACAAGAAATGATATGAGAAGTTATTGGAAACGGATCCATTTTCACTCGGAGTCACCCACCTAGAGAAGTTCAAAGCACGCAGGGCAGGGAGAACAGGGCATAGCCATAGATGATGGAATGAGAGAGAGAATAGTGTGATAGAGAACTTGTATGGGGGGATAGAAAGGAAAAGAAGACATGGTAGGTGAAAAGGTTAATATATTTTTTGTACTGTGTGCTGGTGACTTACAGAGAAGGCAGCCATGTTGAGCTGAGACAATATTTAGCAAACCCGTTAATGTGCTTTTAAACACCTTTTAGGCAGCACCACTGCAAGGTCTTAGTGCCATCCATGAAGCTGCCATACCGCTCTATTATAGTTCCTCCCTTTTATCAGCAAGACATGGTCTAGTAGACTGCAGTATAAACCTTTGTGACCTTTCTATGGATTTTGGCCCAAGCTTTCCCAAGCATTCTATTGATGAATACATTAAACATGTGTGAAGGATACCATTATCTCCACAGCCATTTAAACTACATTAATCCGGTTCAGCAATGTTGAATTTCTGCAGGCCAATTCGTGTATAAATGAGTAACAAGATATCAAGTACTTCTTTGCATTTCCATAGCACAATTTGATATTATTTCCTTTTAGTCTTGTTACAAATCAAAAGAAATTTAAGATATGCATTATTTGCAACAATAGACTTAGACTTCTTTTACCTTGCTTTCATCATGGTGGAGGGTAAAATGTACCCCTTTACCAGGTAACTTAAGGACAGGTACCCTCCCTCACCTACATTTCAGCATCTTTTCTCATAAAGCAACCTTTCTCAACCCTTTCAACACCGAGGAACCATTGAAATAATTCTCCGGTCTCGGGGAACCCCTGCTAAAAATTAAAAATCTACATCTCATGATACATTAGTGTGATAGTCAATGGGAAGAATGCTCCTTACACCTGCGGTCATTGGGAAGAATTACCCCCCTTACAGATAGCTAAAAAGATCAATAGTGCCATTGGGCATTTATCTGAGAGGTAGAAATTGACCATCGCTCAAGGAACCCCTAGCAACCTCTGGAGGAACCCTGGTCGAGAAGCCCTGCCATAAAGAGTAGAACGATTCTCTTTTGGCATGTGGATATAAATATCCATGTCCAAGGTGCATCTTCTTTTTTTGTTTTTCTTTTGGGGGGAGGGAGCAACATTTTTTTTTTTTTATCTTAACATAATTTATAGAAAAGGCCATATTGGTTTATCGTGGGGCTGGTGAACTAGCCGCGGCCCCTTTAAAAGGTAAAAGTCAGCAGCTACACATACAGTACTTGCTGACTTTTAACTTTAGGACACTTACCTGTCCTTGGGTCCAGCGATGTCGGCACCACCCATCGATCTTCGTATCGGTGGACGAGTGCTGCCGCCGCCATCGAGGGTAAGGGAACCCGGACATGTAGCTGTTTGGCTTCACGGCCGAGTCCCTACTGCGCATGCGCGTACTTCCGCTGCGCTTTCCCATTGGCGGCGGCGGAGGAGGAGGAGGGAGCCCGGCTGCTGATGGCCGCGGCCATTGGCCTGAGCTCCCGGATGTGTATAAAAGGTCACCTGTCAAAAACAGGTGTCCTCTTCCCCCTCCCCCCAAAAGGTGCCAAATGTGACACCTAAGGGGGGGGGGGGGCAATCTGACCAGCAGAAGTCCCACTTTTGGGTGGAACTCCTCTTTAAGTAGAGGAGTAAGAATAAACTTCAACTCATGATTGCGAAATTACTCAGCGCTAAAGACCCTTTCCATGCTACCATGTAAGTTCCCTAAGCAGCCAATCACTAAGCACTTGTGCTGTCACATGATAGACTGAGTATACACTCCTGGAGGCCCAATGGTGCAACGGAGGAGAGAAAGAGAAGGAATGTATTATTTTTTTAGAAGCAATAACAAACCTGTCAGTTTGCTCTGCAATACCCAAATACAATTTACGAAAATCACACAATATCTAATTAAAAGTGACAAAAATTCCTCTTTAATAATGTATAAATTGTGAGTCATAAGCAAACTCTGGCATAGCTAGAGCTGTGTTATGCTGTAGATATTGTACATACGTCATGGAGTCACCTATACTTTGATTTTTAAATTATATTCAAATGTCAGGACTGGGATCAGCTCACTTTGTTCATTAAAGCGGATTTCCACCCAGAAAATGTTTTTTACATCATTCAAGTCCTTTGCCTAAATAGACTTACCTTTGAAGAAAAAAAAAAGGTATACTCACCCTTAAGACTCGTACACACGAGACGACGATCGTACGTACGACCGTCGCAAATCGTATGTTGCATAATGTAACTTGCATACTGACTGCACTACACGATCGTACGACCACAGAAGAACGTTCAGGTGCATGTAATTAGCATCCGGCCGTTCCTGAGTTTTCTGAGCATGCGTGTTTTGCACAATACAACTTGTTGTACCAACTGCTCTGTACACACGATACAACGGTCGTATGAGACCAAGTTTTCTAGTTTGCTCATACAACTCCCTTGTACGACCATCGTATGTTCGACTGTTCTAATCACGCATACGAACGATCGATATCGCATACAACGGTCCTAAGTACGACCTGTTGTATATGACCGTCGTCCCGTGTGTACGAGGCTCAAGTCGCTTGTTGCTAGGTGGTCTCTGTAATCTGCCCCTTTTAGGTCCGAGGCTCTTCTCCTCACTTCCTGCTTCGCCTGGCCTCCTGGGAGATGTGACTCATCATTTCCCAGGAGTCAGTGGGCTTCCCTGTACTGTAAAATCGTGTTATTTCCAGGCAGGAAATGAAGCAATTTAAGGCGGACAGAGATTGACCCACCATGCACTTCTTTCAGGAAGAGATGGCAGGAGACCCAGGATGGGCTTCAGATGCCCTCAACTAAAATGGAAAAGTCCAGCAGTAAGAGAAACGAAATTGTGAGTAAAAAATACATGGAATTACTAGGCGGTTTGAAAGTAAGGAAACAAAAGGTTACATCTGTTTAGTATTAAAAGAGTGGAACTCGGCTTTAAGACAGAGCTGCAGGGTCTCCTCTTTCCACGTCCCATCTCTGATCAAAGGCTTCTGTTGAAGAGAGGGTGGTGTGCAGGGTGGTTGATGGACAGATGGACCATCACATCTATCAATGTCACATCTAAAAATGTGACGCTAGGAGGCATCCATCGTGAATGTATTTATCATATAAATATTCAACAGTTTGACCTTTTCTGTATGTCGTTCAGAGGCTGTATGACCATCGTTGATTATGTATTAAAAACTGGACCCTTTCAAATTATTATTATTCTTTAGGATTTACAGTATCTCATAAAAGTAAGTACACCCCTCACATTTTTTGTAAATATTTTATTCTATCTTTTCATGTGACAACACTGAAGAAATGACACTTTGCTACAATGTAAAGTAGTGAGTGTACAGCTTGTATAACAGTGTAAATTTGCTGTCCCCTCAAAATAACTCAACACACAGCCATTAATGTCTAATAGGATGGGACAAGTGGTATAAAAGGCAATAAAGGGTGAGATGATGGAAGAATTAAAGTTCAGTTGCTAGGTGAAGGCAGGATAGGCTTCCCTGAAAAGATGAGTTTTCAGGGATTTCTTAAAAGTGCCCAGAGTAGGAGATAGCCAGACAGATTGGTGGAGAGTTCCAAAGGATGGGAGAGGCTCTGGAGAAGTCCTGGAGATGAGCATGGCAGGAAGAGACAAGGAATCTAGAGAGATGGAAGTCCTGGGAGGAGCTGAGAGGATGGTCTAAGTGATATTTTGAGACAAGGTTGGTGATGAAGCTCGGGGGAAAGTTGTGAATGGCTTTGTATGTAATAGTATCTTAAATTAAATTTGCTGGGCAATCAGAAGCCAGGGAAAGGATTTGCAAAAATGGGTGGTAAGGTAGATGAGTCGGCAGCAGTAAAAACTTTTCAAATAGTGTTTCCCACTTTTGATGTTCAGTTCCACGTTACACCTCATTTATCTTTCTTTTTGTTGAGCAAATGGAATGCTTTAAACTCATTTTGGAATTTATTTTATCAGTTACATTGTGTAAAGAGAATATTCTTCCAGCAGAGGCCTGCTTGTATTTTCCATTATCCGAAGATTGCATTCTTAGCTATTGAATCTATTTGGGACTACTTTGCTGGTACGATTTCTGGAACCATCTAGATGGGTGGAATTGTTAGCATGACCTAGCTGGCAGAGATGGGCAATTTAAAGTGATACCACTATTCCAATGTGTACCATCCACCAATGTGTGGCTGTAGCCAGGGGCGTAACTACAGGGGTTGCAGGGGTTGCAATTGCAACCGGGCGCCGTGCTTCAGGGGGCCTGTGTGCCTCCCTTGTACACCTGGATAGGAGGGATGGCGGGGGCGGCATCTAGAGGAACCATTCTCCTCCATTTTCATCCTAATGCAGGAGATTGGTTCATCTATATGCTGCCCCCGCTGCCCCTGATATCCAGTTTACTTGTCTTCTGCTGTTCCCAGGGACCCTGTGTGCTTCCCTGGTCCCCACCACAGAGCTGCTGTCTTCCCCCCTCCTCTCTCCTGCCAGCTGCTGTAGAAGATGTCATGATGGAGAGATGGGAACGGGTCAGTAAATTTGTCATTTACCGGCTCCTTCCTTTTCTGAATGGACAGAGTCAGTGATTGGTACCAATTGGTTCATTCATAACTGAAGCATAGTAAACTGTTTTTACTATACTTTCATTTCTGAATGAATGGGAGGCTTGGCGCACAGCTATTCCTGTCCATTCATTCTGTGCAGCTGAGGTTACACAGATGGAGATTGAGGGCTGAGGTTTGTTTAGACCCCTGATATCTCATCAAAGCCCCCCCCAACAGGGCTCCTAAAAAAAATTGTAAAAAATATTAAAAATAAAATTGTAAAAGAAATAAAATGAAATGGTAATAAAACTAAAATAAAAATTAAAACCTACTGACACCAGTGAGGGAACTATCAGGATTGCAAACGTTGCAATTGTGACTGGGCCCTGGCATTTCACCACCCTCGGGAGGCCCGAAGATGGCAGAAAGAGAGCGTGAAAGGGCCCCACTGCGGTACCCGTAATAAAGAGACCCGCAAATGGAGTAAAGGGCCCCAGGATCAGTGGGAAGATGGAGGGCCCTGGCATTTCACCATCATGGGGAGGCCCACAGATGGTAGAAAGGGGGCCCGCTGCAGAACTTGTGAAAGGGCCCTGCTGCCATACCATAATAAAGAGACCCACGATAGGAGTAAAGGGCCCCAGGATCAGTGAGAAGATGGAGGGCCCTGGCATTTCACCATCATGGGGAGGCCCACAGATGGCAGAAAGGGTGCCCGCTGCAGAACTTGTAAAAGGGCCCCACTGCCGTATCGTAATAAAGAGACCCACGACAGGAGTAAAGGGCCCCAGGATCAGTGGGAAGATGGAGGGCCCTGGCATTTCACCATCATGGGGAGGCCCACAGATGGCAGAAAGGGGGTCCGCTGCAGAATTTGTGAAAGGACCCCACTACGGTACCATAATAAAGAGACCTGCGATGGGAGTAAAGGGTTCCAGGATCGGCGAGAAGAGGGAAGGGCCCTGGCCAGGGGTCAGGGGGGCCCTTCATAATTTCTTGCCCCGGGGCCCTGAAGGTTCTAGCAATGCTTCTGGCTGTAGCCAACTCCATTAAAAAGAAGTGAAATGGGTCCATTGCAGGAAGTTGGAGCTGTTGGATCTTGATTGTTATTGGTCCAAGGACATGGAGTGCATAGCTACAAAATATTATTGTGTGTTTTACCAGCAAACCCACTTTTAGAAACAGTGGGTTTGCTATGCAGAAAATAATATACAGAAGTTTTACGAGTATAAATATGCCACGCCTGTTTACTACACATAGTAAGGACTATACTACACTGGCGATCTTAATCCCAGGCTTCTAAGTATTTGAAATCAATCTGCTGCAAATCAGGTTATGGACAAACAGTAATTAGATCCCTCAGCAGCATGAGATTAAGATCACTAATGCATTTGACCCTAAAGGTAACCGGGATTATTATTAGACACATGAACGCAGACAGGCTTATTCAGTAAGGAGAGCAATGATGGTGTTTAAAACCTAGCCACAGTATCCAGTCAAAGTTTGCTTTATTTCAATTAGAATGGAAAAAGGAGTGGTCCAAGAGCAGTCTCTAATGGTCCCCAGTGGTGCCCTTGGTACAGTCCCTGTAGGATTACATTGGATGTTAGTAGATAAGTTTAGATTCCTACTATTCTCGCTGAGTGGCAGTGAACTTGTTCGAGTACTTTTATCGCTGGAGGCCTTATTCAGTCCTATTTGTTTTCTACAGCCCACGTCATCTGGTTTGCACATTGCTAAAGTAATAGACATCGGTGGCCTTATAAAAACCGAAACTAAATTAAGATGTTCAGCTATAGAATGAAATTTTGAGAAGGAAAGTAAATTGAGAGTTGGTAGACAGTTTGCAGGTCAATCTGCTTTCTCCAGTATAGGCTCAGGTGTTTTCCTATCTCCTATCAGCATCATAGGGTGTACACCAGCGGGGATACCCTCACCCCCAGCACTTGGATGTGAGGTCCCCCCCCACCCTATTCAGGGTTCCTGGGTCTTTCTTTATTGTACAAACCCCTAGGTGAGGGATACCCCGACTTACCTTCAAAAGACTTCTCTTCTTCCAACTGCGGAATACCTCATTTGTGAGCATTTAAAAGAGACCATGGCTACTTGAGGGCTACCTTTGCCATTTTTTGATTTCTAAACCATATACAGGCGGCCCCCAGGCTACAAACAAGATAGGGTCTGTAGGTTTGTTCTTAAGTTGACTTTGTTTGTAAGTCGGAACAGGTACATTTTTTAAGTGTAGTTTCATCCCAAAAAAAAAACAATTTTTAAGCTTTTTGAATAGCATAGGGAAGGGTAAACACCCCTGTAATGTTTGTTTTGCTGTCTAGGTTTCTGTTCAGAAGATGTCACCTCACTTCCTGTCCCAATGATAATTGAATTTTGAAAATGTTGGGTTGTGGAAACAAGGATTGGTGATAAAGCTTCAGTAGATGCATCTTTTTCCCATTATAACTCTTACAGGAGTGAATTTCCCTTCCTAGGGGGAGATTTCCTCTCACTTCCTGTTGTCTTCCTCCGTTTATAAGTAGGAGTCGTTTCTAAGTCAGATCTTTGTAACTAGGGGACCACCTGTAACTCACTGGCTGATGGTTTGTTTCTCACAGCTCTCTAATTAGGCAAATTAGGTGGTCGCCTAAGGCCTTGGACTCACAGGGGCATCGTAACCGCCTTAATTGACACTGACACCAGCACCGAGATAGAGAGTACTGACACCAGCACTTTAAAGCTCCTAATATATGCAATTTATAAAGTTAATTTTGTTATCGTTTGAATTATTTTTCCCATTATGGGCGTGAGTAGGGCCTCATGTCTAGGTTTTGCCTAAGGCCTCACAAAGCCTAGAGCCGCCTCTGCTCACAGCTATACTATATTGGGCCATGACATATCACAATTAATTCACATCTTGATACATACATTGACAATAGATCCAGCAACGCTGGCTATCTAGAGGGTGGAAGTGTCCTTCTCCTCTCCTCCCCTCCCTGCCCGGATACTGATGACATATATCTAGGTTGAATGCCGCACCTCCTGGAAGTTGACCCTTGCCTTGGGATTGTTTTTAGTCTGTCTTGTTGCATGTTATCCTATTCTTGATTTCAAGATCTATCAGCACCTACCCAGTATGTCCTGAGATAGCTATTGAATTGTGAAACGCGTTGACAAGCAAACATGGGGGAGTCTATGGATACAACCTATTGACAGATATATAGTCTGCCTAGCATATTTACCACGGACCTCTTATCCACTTAGTGAAAGGTTCCATACCTCCACGACTGTTATATTGGGTATCAGATGACCTTGTTTGAGCAATAGGGTGTTGTTGTTTGTTATATGTCTTTTTTAAATTCTATTTTTGCAATAAAGATATATTTTTTATAATTATCACCTCATGTTATGCCCACAAAGTCTGCTTCTTGTTTTGAGAGAGAATCCCACTCTTTCAATCCTTTTATATCCTCTCACAGCAGTGTTAAATAGACTCTGTTGTTTGGGGGGGAGGGGGGGCAAACTTCTGCTGGTATGAAGTGCAAGTGCCAAGAGATTCACATATCTGCAGCACTACCCAAACCTTCAACCTATTACTGCTGGTCTCATGCCAAGCCCTTTCTTCTTTTCAACCTCTGAGTATCCCTTCCGGTCAATACGTTTGCCAGTCATAGTTATGGGTCTAAAGGAATGGGGAAGGCTGGCTTAGCAGCAAGCTCCGACAATGCCTAGAGCTTTGCCTTAGAACGGTCCCACATTTTTATTAAACACCAATAAGACCCATTTTGTGACAGACACAAATCTTCAATAATTAAAGTGGTAGTAAACCCATCCATTTAACAGTTTAAAAACCAGTTCCATTTCCGGCACGTGCCGGAAATGTAACACTCCCATTGGTTGTGCTCTAAACCAAACTGTCAAACCATCCAATGGCTGGTGTCATAGCTGATCACATGTGCAGTATCATGGCAGTTGTAGATTAAACAGAGGCCAAGATGGCAGCTTCCTTGGCTGAAAATGATAGGAGGGTTTACTACCACTTTAAGATGTGACCACCCATCATGAAATGTGCCATATTGATAATGGATAAAAGATTGTTGGATCTTTCTTGCCAAAACCAAACGTGTTCCAGTGATCATATAAATGACCCATCCATGGGTGCTTCTGTTAACACCACTATCTATTGTTTTTTTCTTTTTTTTTTGAAACTCAACTAAACATCTTCAACTAAATGAATGTTCCTCAAGTGGACCTAGGATTGGGCCTCCTGAAGCGCCATGAGGGATTACCCAAGAATCTACATTGAGGCATAGAGGGGTTGATTTACTAAGGCTGGAGAGTGCAAAATTTGGTGCAGCTGTGCATGGTAGCCAATCAGCTTTTAAATCCAGCTTGTTCAATTAAGGTTTGACAATAATACCTGAAAGCTGATTGGTTTCTCTGCAGTGCTGCACCAGGTTTTGCACTCTCCAGCTTTAGTAAATCACCCCCCATAATCTCCACAACCCATAAAAATATGGAAAAGAGCACCAGTCCAAATACGGATGAAAGTCCAACATAATTGTACCAAAGAAAATCCCAGCTCAACTCACCAGCCAGTCTGCAACCAACGGAATTATCCTGTCTAGCAGTTTAAAAATTTAAAAATAGGTGTGTGTTGCTCTTCCATGTGCTTGTTGCTGTGAAGGCCAGTTACAGGTGGGGGCAGTGGCCAGTTGTTTGTTTCCAACATATATGTAATTCTGGTAAATAAGTTATATAAAAACTGCCAGTATGTTTCGGGGGAAACTCCACTTCCCTTTCATCAGGCCTCAACACAGATTAAAATTTAGATGGACCTCGAGTAACCTCACAGATCTATAGGATCAGATATAAGCTCTCCTCATGGGGTCACAACTAGAGTTGAGCGAACACCTGGACGTTCGGGTTCGGCAGGTCCTGCCGAACTTTCTGGAAACATTCGGGTTCGGTACCGAACGTTATCCGAACTTTACCCGGACCGGAACCCCATTGAAGTCAATGGGGGACCAAACTTTTCGGCACAAAAATTACTGTAAAAAAGTCCTGGAAAGTGCTAGAGGGCTGCAAAAGGAAGACAAATGGGAGATGTTATTAGATCTGCAATCTGTCCCTCAAAGCAGTAGTAATCTCTACCTAGTCCAGTATCAGATCGTTCTGTAATGCAGGATGAGAGATCATTCTGTAATCAGATCTTTCTGTAATGCAGGATGAGATGTTATAGACCTACAATCTGTCCCTTAAAGCAGTATTAGTAATCTCTACCTAGTTATTATCACTGCAATCTGTCCCTCACAGCGCCAGCAGCATCCTCTCCCTACACTAACCTGAGAGCATGTGACATGCAGCACTGTGACTCCAGCCTCATATAGAGGCTGGGTCACATGATGCACTGGCCAATCACAGCCATGCCATTAGTAGGCATGGCTGTGATGGCTTCTAGGGAAAACCAGTGAAACGCTTGTTGATTGGCTGCCCTGCAGCTATACAACATGCATGATAAAATACCAGAACCCGAACCCGAACGTTTTTCTCAAAGGTTCGGGTTCGGATTCAGGACACAGACACCCGAAAGTTCGGTACGAACTCAAACTTTACCGTTCGGGTCCGCTCAACTCTAGTCACAAAGTAACTTACATCTTTGGAGGTTGCGGATGGTATGTGCAACCTTTACTCAGCACTTGTGGAGAATATAATGGTTTCCACACTGGTTCTTGGATGAGTGCTTCTAATGCTTCAGGATGCCCAACCCTAGGTCCACTCGAGGAATATGCAGATGGATGAAGATGCTTGGTTGAGTTTCACAAAATCCCTAGGTAGTGGTATTAGAAGAGGCATCCATGAAAAGGAAAATTGGTGAATAATATTCTCCACAAGCTCTGGGGGTTGCACCTACCACTCCCATATGGTAATCCACAATCTCAACAGATGTAAGAACCAATCGTATCATCTACCTGCATATATTATTGTAATAGAAGTCGATTTATTCTTTCATACGCTTTTGGGATAGTTAATGACTTTTATACATTTCTGGGGGTGCTGGCTGAATGTTATTTACTTAACAGTTTAATTTGTCTACTGCAAATTGTGTTCTAATCTTTACTACCCCATAAAGGCTCCCCTACCTGTCCCCCTCCTCCTTTCCTTTTACAGCTACTTCTCAAGGTTCCCCTGTTTGTATTCCTTCGGGGTGAGTGTTGAGCAGTTCCCAGTACAAAAGTTCATGAAACATCAGGAATATGAGTCCAAAGTTGTATTGATATAGACAGAATATCAGGATGATCCAATGCAATTTGGGAGCCTCCCCATTCTTCAGGGCTGAAGCCATGGATATAACTGGACTAGCAGTGAGGTTGAATTAGGATGCCTACAATGAGGTTTGACTGAGTTGTCAGATAACAAAATACTTGATAACAAGACAACCAATCTGACAGCACAGATCAAACCTCATTATAGGTACAGAATATTAAATCAATCTCATTGCTAGTCCAACTGTATTGATGGATTCAGCCCTGAAGAACGGGGAGGCATTTCCTCTGGAACTGATTGGCTCATCTTGACACTCTATAACAGTGGTTGTCAACTTATGAGCTAAATGGGAACTCAACTGTGACATCACCAAAGGGCCACACATAATGTTCAGTATATGTAATGCATGAGAGGACTGTCAGAGACTGCAGAATTAATAGAGGAAATGATGGTCAGAGACTATAGCAAGCTATATTTTTATTTCGCCTGTTTTTATTCAAGTTTTTAACCAAACAAATAGTACACAGTTAGTGCAAAATATATATATTTTACACTTAACGAATATACAAGACCTTCACCTTTAGCATAGAGCAGTGGTCTCCAAACTGAGCCCCGGGGACTAGATGTGGCCCTTTGCTTGCTTTTATAAGGCCCTTGGGACACTTTTCCTTCCACTGGTATAAGACACTATTCTTGGCACTGACGCCAACAATCGGACGCTATTTCTCCCATTGACGTCATTAATGGGGCGCTATTCATCAAACTGACATTACCAATCGGGCACTATTCCCCCCTCTGACACCAATGATGGGGCACTATTCCCCCCTCTGATACCAATGATGGGGCACTATTCCTCCCACTGATACCAATGATGGGACACTATTCCTCCCTCTGATACCAATGATGGGGCACTATTCCCCCCTCTGATACCAATGATGGGGCACTATTCCGTCCATGGATACCAATGATGGGACACTATTCCTCCTACTGACACCAATGATGGGGCACTATTCCTCCCACTGATACCAATGATGGGACACTATTCCTACCACTGATACCAATGATGGGACACTATTCCTCCCACTGACCCCAATGATGGGGCACTATTCCTCCCACTGACACCAATGATGGGGCACTATTGCTCCCACTGACACCAATGATGGGGCACTATTCCTCCCCACTGATACCAATGATGGGGCACTATTCCTCCCACTGACACCTATGATGGGGCACTATTCCTCCCCACTGATACCAATGATGGGGCACTATTCCTCCCACTGACACCTATGATGGGGCACTATTCCTCCCACTGATATCAATGATGGGGCACTATTCTTCTCCCTTGTACATGTTTAGGTGTATTAGGGGGAGGAATTGCTTGCATTGTTTACTCCCTTCAATGCCAAGACACTTTCTACTTAAATTGGCCACAGTCTTGCCCCCCTAAAGTCTGGAGGACAGTAAACTGACCCTTTGTTCAGAAAGTTTGGAGATCCCTGAAATACAGCAACATAAATACGACTATAGAATTACAATACAGCCTGGATGCATTATTGTCAACATAGATCTATATAGATGCTGTGGTATGGTCTTAATCCAAAGCAAGTGCAAAGCCTAATGCCAGAAAAAGAAAATTCCAACAACAGAAAAGGGAGAATAAAAAAGGAGAATGCTTGGAGAGCCCAAGGTGAGTAAAGAAAAAGGTAAGAAAAAGAAAAGAAGAGAGAAAGATATGGGAGTAGGAAAAGAGGGGTAGGGAAGGGGGCAAGGGGTACGCAGGGGGCTCTTGTTGGTCCAGTAAGATGGATGGGACATGCTACACTTTTGACTGGAGATGTGCTACAGAAGAGAATATGAATGTTCCCAGTACAGACTGTTGCGATTCAAGGGCTGCACACCACGTAGGGTGCTCATGCCTTCGCAGGTTGTGCACCGAGGCTCTATAATAATAACAATTTGGACTACAATTCCTGAAGTATCATGAACTTTTGAGCTGGGTGCTCCTCAACACTCCCCCCAAAGCGTTATACCTACTGTATGTACTCTGAGTCTATCGGAAAGGCAGCGGCCCAGGACCAGAACAAGGTTCAGTCTTCACTGCTCATTCACTGTTCACTAGCACCTTTGAAGAAGAGCTTATTCTAGGTTGAAGTACCAATATCCCACTTCTATCACTCCAGCGCTATCACACGCACCAGGTTTTGTAACCCTGGAAACAGCATCTGAGACCTGGAAAAAAAAAAAAATATATATATATACATACACTATATTACCAAAAGTATTGGGACACCTGCCTTTACATACACACGGAATCCCAGTCTTAGTCTGTAGGGTTCAATATTGAGTTGACCCACCCTTTGCAGCTATCAGCTCTTCTGGGAAGGCCGTCCACAAGGTTTAGGAGTGTCTATGGGAATGTTTGACCGTTCTTCCAGAAGAGCATTTGTGAGGCCAAGCACTGATGTTGGACGAGAAGGCCTGGCTTGCAGTCTCCGCTCTAATTCATCCCAAAGGCCTTCTATCGGGTTGAGGTCAGGACTCTGTGCAGTCCAGTCAAGTTCCTCCACCCCAAACTCGCTCATCCACGTCTTCATGGACCTTGCTTTGTGCACTGGTCCAAATCATTTGGTGGAGGGGGGATTATGGTGCGGGGTTGTTTTTCAGGGGTTGGGCTTGGCCCCTTAGTTCTAGTGAAGGGAACTCTTAAGGTGTCAGCACACCAAGACATTGAGGACAATTTCATGCTCCCAACTTTGTGGGAAGAGTTTGGGGATGGCCCCTTCCTGTTCCAATATGACTGCCCACCAGCGCACAAAGCAAAGTCCGCAGGGGTTTACGGATGAACTCACTTTTGTGAGATACTGTGTGTATATATATATTCTATCTTTTCATGTGACAACACTGAAGAAATGACACTTTGCTACAATGTAAAGTAGTGAGTGTACAGCTTGTATAACAGTGTAAATTTGCTGTCCCCTCAAAATAACTCAACACACAGCCATTAATGTCTAAACCACTGGCAGCAAAAATGAGTACACCCCTAAGTGAAAATGTCCAAATTGGGACCAAAGTGTCAATATTTTTTGTAGCCACCATTATTTTCCAGCACTGCCTTAACTCTCTTGGGCATGGAGGTCACCAGAGCTTCACAGGTTGCCACTGGAGTCCTCTTCCCCTCCTCCATGATGACATCACGCAGCTGCTGGATGTTAGAGACCTTGCAGTCCTCCACCTTCCATTTGAGGAAGCTCAATAGGGTTTAGGTCTGGAGATGCTTGGCCAGTCCATCACCTTTACCCTCAGCTTCTTTAGCAAGGCAGTGGTCGTCTTGGAGGTGTTTGGGGTCGTTATCATGTTGGAATGCTGCCCTGCGGCCCAGTCTCTGAACGCAGGGGATGTTACTCTGCTTCAGTATGTCACAGTACATGTTGGCATTCATGGTTCCCTCAATGAACTGTAGCCCCCCAGTGCTGGCAGCACTCATGCAGCCCCAGACCATGACACTCCCACTGTCCGCCACAATGTCGCAGTCCCACTAAAAATAGCAGATCGCCGCCATTACTAGTAAAAAAAAAAAATAAATAAAAACCCTATGAATGAATTCTCATCGTTCGTAATCGCGGCGACTTTTGCACAAAACAATCAATATACCCAGATTGTGATTTTTTTTTTTTTTTACCAAAAATATCAGGAAGCACATAAATCGTCCAAAACCGATGAATAAATTTGTTGTTCTATTTATTTATTTTTTTGGATTCGTATTTTAGCAAAAAGTAAGGAATATTGTTTTTTTTTTTTGCAAAATTGTCGCTCTTCTTTTGTTTATAGCGGCGATCAGAAGTGACACAGAGGGGCTCAAATACCACCAAAAGAAAGCTCTATTTGTGGGGAAAAAGGACGCAAATTTTGTTTGGGTACAACGCCGCACGACCGCGCAATTGTCAGTTAAAGCGACGCAGCGCCGAATCGCAAAAAGTGCTCTGGTCCTAATGTGGGAAATCCTTCCGGGGCTGAAGTGGTTAACTAACGTGGCCATTAAATCTAAAGCCGTAGAATATACATATAGCGCTCAACCTATCCAGAGCAATGAATCACATAAAAACCGTAAAAGTCCAATAAATGGTAATATATGAACCTAATGGGTGAGATTAGGGCAGTGGTTCTCAACTCCGGTACTCAGGACCCCCCAACAGGCTAGGTCTTCAGTATTACCTTGGGGAGATGCAGACTAGAATGCTGCAATCACTGAGCAGCAAATGAGATCACCTGTGATGTATTTCACTTAGCCTGCAAACCTGGCCTGTTGGGGGGTCCCGAGGACTGGAGTTGAGAATCACTGGATTAGGGTAAAAAAAGTGCGTAGTAGTCAGTACATCATGCCAGATTTGGCTCAATATGGAAACATCCTCCAATGCGAGTGATATAACACCAATTCATTCAAGGTGAAATGGAAAATCCTCAAGTGATAAAGGTGGAGGCTTACCAGACACCAGATGTTACAAGGCACCGAATCATCAAGAGGATCCTTGCTAATGGTGGAGATGGAAATACACGTCACACTCTCCGGTAGTGGTCCCGGTGATCGACAGGGGTGTAGAAGAAGAAAACCAAGGGTAAACTCCTGCACGTTCTCGAATCACCCGGTGGTTGGAGATCAGCTTCTTCCTCTGATGGTAGTACGTCACACAATCCGAAACGACTCAGTGGGTCTTACTTGTAAGACGGAGAAGTCCAGGGGGTCGTATCCAACACCCGTGATGGATAAAGGATGGAGATGACCAGAAATCCAAGTGGGTAAAAGGACCGGAAGGGATGAAAGAGACTCCAGATAGTGTAAAATCTTGCGGTAAGAGGTATATTTATTATAAAAGGTTAAAAAACCATAAAATCCGTAATGAAGTAGAGTAATCACATGAACGCAGCAATTCAAAGTTTCAGGCTCTTACCGCGAGGTTTTACACT
Source organism: Glandirana rugosa (assembly GCA_018402905.1). Lineage (NCBI taxonomy): Eukaryota > Metazoa > Chordata > Amphibia > Anura > Ranidae > Glandirana > Glandirana rugosa. Next base: position 180,389 of record BLSH010031561.1, on the reverse strand, counting down.
ATCTGGAGTCTCTTTCATCCCTTCCGGTCCTTTTACCCACTTGGATTTCTGGTCATCTCCATCCTTTATCCATCACGGGTGTTGGATACGACCCCCTGGACTTCTCCGTCTTACAAGTAAGGCCCACTGAGTCGTTTCGGATTGTGTGACGTACTACCATCAGAGGAAGAAGCTGATCTCCAACCACCGGGTGATTCGGGAACGTGCAGGAGTTTACCCTTGGTTTTCTTCTTCTACACCCCTGTCGATCACCGGGACCACCACCGGAGAGTGTGACGTGTATTCATCTTCTTCTTTTGGTTCCCATTTGAGGACGTGCAAGGGCTTAGTGGGCCACCAACCTCTAGTCGAAGAAGGAGACTACCATCATGCAGTGTGTTAGGCTT
>BLSH010031561.1:168325-178613 GCA_018402905.1 Glandirana rugosa | reverse complement strand
TGTACGCTTGACTTTTCTCAGTTCACGGGCAGTTATTTTGCGCCTTGGTTTTTCCACACGCTTCTTGCGACCCTGTTGGCTATTTTGAATGAAACGCTTGATTGTTCGATGATCACGCTTCAGAAGCTTGGCAATTTTAAGAGTGCTGCATCCCTCTGCAAGATATCTCACTATTTTTGACTTTTCGGAGCCTGTCAAGTCCTTCTTTTGACCCATTTTGCCAAAGGAAAGGAAGTTGCCTAATAATTATGCACACCTGATATAGGGTGTTGATGTCATTAAACCACACCCCTTGTCATTACTGAGATGCACATCACCTAATATGCTTAATTGGTAGTAGGCTTTCGAGCCTATACAGCTTGGAGTAAGACAACATGCATAAAGAGGATGATGTGGTCAAAATACTCATTTGCCTAATAATTCTGCACACAGTGTATACATTAAATCTAAAGACCGGTAGGCTTAAATATCTTAGTTTCTTGGGGGTTTAGATACACAAAACCAAGGGTAATATCTACCTCTCTCTCACGTTCTCCCCATAGTGGGTCTATGACAATGTGACCTATAGCGATCAGCCTTAGCGCATTCTTGGTTTCCTTCCTTCTGAGCCATAATTAAGTTGCAGGATTATGTTAATGATCACAATCTGCACATTAGCGATTGGCGAGGTTTCTATTGCCTGTTGGTAGTAATGAGTGCAGGCAGATAGGGAAAACTGACTTATTTAGCTGTTTAAATTGGCTTGTTAATTAACCCGGTCCCTGGAAGTGAACTCTAAAGCAGAACATGCATTGCTATGTTGCGGATGTTGTAGAAGGCGTCGCAGGAACATCTAGCTGTGTACAGCTGTATTATGAGTCATGTCATGTGTTGATTTGTACGATCAATTATTATAGGCAGCTCAGCGCTCTGGGCGATATTATGCTTGTAGCATTAAATTGTAAGGCAAACATATTAATAATTACTGAACTTCCCTGGGCCCCTGCTGCAAATTCACCGGAGCCCGCTTGTCAAGCTGCAGTAAGGGACGGAAATGCTAAGTTGACACGGCGTGCCTTTGGTCTGTGCTCCTCCAATGATGGATTGTTAAATGGTTTCTGATACGCTGCGGACCAGAGACTGCTAATCAATAAGTGCCTGCTGTAAGCAGAAAAAACATTTCCCTCCCCTCCCCCCTTCTCTCATTGGGCTCCAAATACTTCCTTCCATCTTTCCATCTTTCAAAAGTAGATGTAAACCCAAACCAAATGGTATTTTGTTCGCTGAAGTACTGCGCATTATAAACTATTTCGTTTTTTTTTTTTAATCAAATGCAATAATTGTTTTCATTTTTTTTTTTTGACCCTTTGTTGCCTTATAGTGCTGTTAACCTCCCGCAGGTTCTTTGCAACCTCTCCCTTTGCTTTTTGCACTTCAGAAATGATTCCTGATGGTGACCACAGTGGACAAGGCCTGCGTACTGTGTGCTCAAATGTCCCCTTGTAGTCTCCATTGGAAGTCTAAGTCAGGGGTCTCTGTATGCAGCCCTTTTCTTGCCTTTATCCGGCCACTTTTCCTCCCTCTGTCACCAATGATGAGGCACTATTCCTCCCACTGATACCAAAGATGGGGGCACTATTCCTCCCACTGATACCAATGATGGGGCACTATTCCTCCCACTGATACCAATGATGGGACACTATTCCTCCCACTGATACCAATGATGGGACACTATTCCTCCCACTGATACCAATGATGGGGCACTATTCCTCCCACTGACACCAATGATGGGGCACTATTCCTTCCACTGATACCAATGATGGGGCACTATTCCTCCCGCTGACACCAAAGATCGGGCACTATTCCTCCCACTGATACCAATGATGGGGCACTATTCCTTCCACTGACACCAATGATGGGGCACTATTCCCCCCACTGATACCAATGATGGGGCACTATTCCTCCCACTGATACCAATGATGGGGCTATTCCTCCAACTGATACCAATGATGGGGCACTATTCCTCCCACTGATACCAATGATGGGGCACTATTCCTCCAACTGATACCAATGATGGGGCACTATTCCTCCCACTGACACTAATGATGGGACACTATTCCTCCCACTGACACCAATGATTGGGCACTATTCCTCCCACTGATACCAATGATGGGGCACTATTCCTCCCACTGATACCAATGATTGGGCACTATTCCTCCCACTGATACCAATGATGGGGCGCTATTCCTCCCACTGACACCAATGATGGGGCACTATTCCTCCCACTGACACCAATGATGGGGCACTATTCCTCCCACTGATACCAATGATGGGGCACTATTCCTCCCACTGATACCAATGATGGGGCACTATTCCTCCCTCCAATACCAAAGATGCAATGTTTAATCCCACTAACAACAGGACAATTTCTACCCCCAATGGCTACAGTCCGTCCCCCGTAAAGTGTGAAGGACGGTAAACTGGCCCTTTGCTTAGAAAGTTTGGAGATCCCTGGTCTAAGTGACAACACAACACAGGAGCACAAGGACAGAGCATTGCCACCCTATAACAGGAAGGGCATAAACAAGGAACTGCATGGCAGCATTATTTTAATTAAAGCTGAAGATTAAAATTTAAATTAATTCCATTAAACAAAAACACAATTAATATGTGTATTTATTTATTTATAAATAAATACATGATAAGAATTGATTCATAATTAATGAATTGATAAATAATATGTTTATTAATAAATAAGTAGATTAATAATTATTTAATTGTAAGTATTTGATACAATTTTTTGTTTTAATGGGTTTTTTTTTTTTTTTAGTTAAAAAAAACAGTTGTGCAACAAAAAAAAAAAACACTCAACATAAAAATGTAACCATTTTTTTATTGTTTTTAGAACTTTTTAAATGCAGATTTTTACCATACAACACATTTTAAATGCAACTTGTTCCATGCTTCTCCAGGGGGAAGCATACCACTAACTGGGTTAATATGATGTATAGATGTCCATAAATAAATATGCTATTTAAAAGCAGTGGATAGGAAGACACCTGCTGTGTTCAGTTGTATGGAGCCTCATGGAAGGGGAGCGCTCGTGGTTATTGAACAAGGAGAGAAGGATTGGCCGGGTCACTTAAAAATGTTGGCGCTGGCGCCCGTGTTGGTGAGTGCTAGAGGATCTTCATAACACAAAATTGGGCAGATCATTATCTGAAGAACTTTATTCCTTTTTTTAACACCAGATTCACATGAACATCTTATACTCCTATGCACATTTTAATATTGTGCTTTATTGATGGATGCCAATGGGGCGAGGCTGAGCAGTCATATTTACATTTCTCCTGTTCAGCTTTGAAGTGTTCTTCTTTTCTGCGGTATGAATGGTAATTGAAGCCTTATGATCCGAGGTCCCTGGCCTCTATTCAACAAGTACCCAAGGAGGTGTTGTATAAACTGTTTATTTATTGATTTATTTGCCCGGAGTGAAATTTCAAGTTGAATCTCATCTATAAATCTCAACTTAGTGGGAAATGATCTTTATCGGTCATGACCCCGGAGCACGTGGCGTCTTTTGAAGATTGCCGCTTCCATGGCTGAAAACAATAGGAAGGTTTACTTCCACTTTAGGCTGGGTTCACACGGCACGCCGGAGCGGCTCACAGCAGGGTTCCGGTGTGTCCCGGTTCACTGTTTCAGGTCCGATTTCAGCCCGAACTTTGGGCTAAATTCGGACCTGATGTGGACCAAAAGGAGCACAGGTCCCCTGTGCAAATTTGCACCGGAGTCGCTCCGGAGATATGTGAACCGGCTCCATAGAGAGACAGTCACAATCTCCTGTTATTGCGAATTGGATGCGGAGGACCATCCATTCCGCAACAGTGTGAACCCAGCCTCAATTCAAATCAGATGGAGTTTTCTCCTTATATTTGTGGGCAGGGAGGAAAGTCCCCCTCCTAGCTAAAAATGTCATTTGGGCCTGGACAACCTTCCAACCAATCTGGAAGTCACACATCTATGGTGTCCTACTATGATGAATGGAGTGACAACCTCAGTCTGGACTCCAACCAGGCCACTCCTTCAACGTGTATCGCTCCGCCCCATGACTAAGCTCCGGAGGTGGAGGGATACTCATAGGGGGTGTGGCCTGGTCAGAGTCCAGGCTGAGCTTGCCGCTCCATTCATCGTAGTAGGACACCATAGATGTGTGACTTCCAGGGGTCACCCTTCTTTCCTTGACTGTGGCTACATACTAGGGTTGCATAAATACCTTTTTTTAACAGCAAGTATGAATACCGATAATTTTGGTCAAGTACTCACTGATACCAAGTACCAATACCTTTGCTAGTAAAAGTCCTGGTCATCAAGTGGTTAAGATGGTCGTATTGCTCTAGTTTAGGGTTTATTCCTAGTCTAGGGTTTATATCTACTTTAAATTAAAACTTTAGATGACAGTCTTTGTGTGGCGGTCCTTTGAGATGGTCAAATTTCTCCAAGTAGGGTTTATTCCTACTTTAACCTCTTATGGACCGCCACACAAAGACTGTGGCGCGGCAGCCCTCCTGCAGGAAATCACATACCTGTGTGTGATTTTGTGCACTGGGTCTGGGGCTCACGTGCACGTCGCTGGCGACCCACTCCTGCTGTGATTGGACAGGATGGACCCGTTGATCGTTCTCTCTATCTTGCTTCTCCTCCTACCTATCACAGCGCTCATTCAATGTTACCTACAACTTTGTCTCCTCCTCTCCCATTGCCCCTTTGTGTTGGGGTCCCCCAAGGCTCTGTTCTTGGACCCCCTTCTCTTCTCTACCTACACCTCCTCCCTTGGTCACTTGATAACCTCCCATAGCTTCCAATACCATCTATATGCTGATGGCATCTACCTCTCTACTCCTCACCTCTCTCCTTCAGATACCTCTCGCATTACAAGCTGGCACGACCGCGCAATTGTCAGTTAAGGTAACGCAGTGCTGTATTGCAAAATATAGCCTGGTCATTAAGGGGGTAACTCCTTCTGGGGCTGAAGTGGCTAAATTGAAACTTTAAATGACTTGGTCCTTTATATTCATATTTCTCCAAGTAGGGTTTTTTCCTATAAAACACAACATATTTTACCCTAGGATAAATAATAGTAGTAGATAAAAAAAGCAGCGCTAGCAAAAAATAAACACAGACAGGTAATGAATCAATAGATGTCCACAGTAAAGTCCATAGATAGAGTCCTTTAAACAGATACACAAGGTAGTACGTAGACGTAGACGAGCCTCGGCACCCCACCACGTGAGATTCACTCATGAGACTTAATCCCCACACGGATGTGCACTTACCAACTTGATATGCCTCGCACTCCCATGCTCGGCATGCAGGCATAAAACTCATAAATCACTGAGACGAATGGCCTCAAAATCGTCACACATCATGGCTCAGCAGTCATTCATAAGGGGAAAGCGCCACATAGCGTCATATTGTTTCCAATTCACATTCGTTCCATAAAACACACTCCCCCCTTATGTCATTGCACTTACGATCACAAAAATTCAATAGGTGTTGCTGTGCAGCCGCATCAGAAGCGTTTCGTCACTAGGACTCCTACTCGTGGTAGCATCACGAGTAGAGGTCCTAGTGACGAAACGCGTCTGATTCGGCTTCACGGCAACACCTGTTGTTGAAAGAGGTCTGAGCGGAAGTGTCAGCCTATACCTGCGGGTTGGTTGAGGATCCAGCCGGGTCCGGTGTCTGCGAGGACGCAGGGATGGTCGTCATCCAAAGTACTTCAGCTTGAGGCGCATTGAATTTTTGTGATCGTAAGTGCAATCTCACGTGGTGTGGTGCCGAGGCTCGTCTATGTACTAACTTGTGTATCTGTTTAAAGGACTTTATCTATGGACTTTACTGTGGACCCCTTTTGATACACATGGTATTTTCACTACTTGTCCGTGTTTATATTTACTACTGCTGCTTTTTTTTTACCTATTACTATTATTTATCCAAGGGTAAAATGTTTTGTGTTTTATATGTTTTATTTAATTGGTTCCCGCCCGGCTTGCGCCCATTTACTGCTGCAGAGTGGCAGCGTCCCGTGAATCGGCATCTTTAAATGGCAGCTCGCGCATGCAGGAGTGTGCCCGTGGCTCGGGCGGATCCGATTTTCGCCGGCAAGCCATGATTGCTTCCCACAGGAGAAAAATGGGTAACCGCCGATATGTAAACACGGCGGTTCCCTGCTCTGTCAGGCGGCATGTAAGAGATATACTGATCCCTGTCACTGGCATCAGTTAGATCTCTGGTGCCCCTGGTAGCCCAGCCCCCTCACAGTTAGAACACGCCTAGGGAACACAGTTAACCCCTAGATTCCCCCCTTGCAGGTTAACCCTGTCGCTGCCAATAACATTTATACAGTAATCAGTGGATATATAAATGCTGTATAAATGTCATCGGTCCTAAAAAAGTGTCACAAATGTCCGACATGTCCGCCACAATATCACAGTCCCGATAAAAATCGTAGATCGCCGCCATTAAAAGTAAGAAAAAAAAAATTGTAAAAACGCCAGAATAAATTCTCATGGTTTGTAAGCGCGGCAACTTTTACGCAAACCAATCAATAAACGGCGATTGCGATTTTTTTAAGTAAAAAATATGAGGAAGAATATAAATTGGCCAAAACCAATGAATAAATTAGTTTTTTTTATATATTTTTTTTTTTGGATTTGTATTTTAGCAAAAAGTAAGAAAAATGTTTTTTTTTTTTTTTAAAAACTGTTGCTTTTTTTTGTTTATAGCGGCGATCAGAAATGACGCAGAGGCGATCAAATACCACCAAAAGAAAGCTCTATTTGTGGGGAAAAAAGGGTGCAAATTTAGTTTGGGTACAACGCCGCACGACCGCGCAATTGTCAGTTAAAGGGACGCAGTGCCGAATTGCAAAAAGTGCTCTGATCCTACAGTGGAAAATCCTTCCGGAGCTGAAGTGGTTAAAGGACTTTATCTATGGACGCCTATTGATACACGTGGTGTTTACATTACCTGTCTGTGTTTATATTTACTAGCGCTTTTTTGACCCATTAGGCCTCATACACACACACAGGCGTTTTTTGACACCGCGTTTATTGGCGTTTTTTGCAGCTCTCCATGTTATTCAATAGCCCGATAAAAACACAGACGTTTTTGAGCTGTAGATGGCGTCGGCGTTAGTGAGCTGGAAGTAGAACCACAGCCAGCACGTTCCGAGGCTGTAACTAGAGTTGAGCGAACCGAACTGTAAAATTCGGGTTCGTACCAAACTTTGGGGTGTCCGTGACCCGGACATTTGAATAAAAAGGTTCGGGTTCAGGTTCTGGGTTTGGGTATTTGATCACGCATGTTGAATAGCTGCAGGACAGCCAATCAACAAGCGTTTCACTGGTTTTCCGTAGAAGCCATCACAGCCATGGCTACTAATGGCATGGCTGTGATTGGCCGGTGCATCATGTGACCCAGCCTCTATATGAGGCTGGAGTCACTGTGCTGCATGTCACATGCTCTCTGGGTAGTGTAGGGAGAGGATGCTGCCGGTGCTGTGAGGGACAGATTGCAGATAGATAGATAGGTAGAGATTACTACTACTACTGCTTTTAGGGACAGATTGCAGATCTCATCCTGCATTACAGAACGATCTGACTGGACTAGGTAGAGTCTACTGCTTAGAGGGACAGATTATTGTTCTAAAATCATCGCCTACTCCTATAGGGAGAGGTTCCTGCTGTTGCTGTAAGGGACAGATTATTGTTCTAAAATCATTTTGCAGCCCTCTAGCACTTTCCAGGACTCTTTTACAGTCATTTTTGTGCCGAAAAGTTCGGGTCCCCATTGAATTCAAGGGGTTCGGGGTAAAGTTTGGGTCAAGTTCAGTACCGAACCCGGACTTTTTTCCGAACTTCGGCCGAACCCACCGAACCCGAACATCCATGGGTTCGCTCAACTCTAGCTGTAACGCATTGGTGTTTTTGACGCCAAGCCAGCAAAACGCTCACCAAGGCCGTACCGGCGTTAACCGGCGTTTTCAGGTTAAAAAATAGCAGAGGAATGTTTTTTTTTTTAAAAAAAAAACGCATATTGACACCAACACTCACTAACGCGCATTAACGTTCATTAACGCCGAAAAAAACGCAGATTTTTCCCTGACGTCGGGGCCGACGTTTTGCTTATTTTGCCCGTGTGTATGAGGCCTTACTATTATTTATCCTAGGGTAAAATGGTTTGTGTTTTATATGTTTTATTTAAATAGAAGCTGTTTTTTCACATTGTGATAATTATCCTGTGGCGCGGTTTACATCTGAGTGACGGGTTGAATTGAATTTTCTATTTTTGTTGACTGTAGGGTTTATTCCTACTTTAAATTAAAAACTTTGGGTGGCCCGGCCCTTTAAGTTGGCCACATTGCCATGCATATCTAAAAAAAAAACATTTAAACGCCTCTAGGCTTCCTTTTAATTTTGTACAATAGACTCGCTTTACCGTGAGTCCCTGAAGCTGCGGCTGTGATATACGGCCTCAATAGCCCTCCCTACTTGATACCTGCGAGCTCACGGATTCACTTGCACCCTCCAGGGCGGTATTCCTGCCAGTGCTTCTGAATGGGTTTCATTAGCATGCAGCAAACCAATTAACTTTGCTGTATGCTTAGCAGTGGGCTAAAGCCCTGCGTTTCCAACCGCATAATGTAACTTGCTATTTACCTTGCAGATGTACAAAATAACAGCTTAGGAGGAAAGTATATAATCGAAACAATCCGAGCAGCTATGAATAAAATGCTGATGAAGATGCAAATGCTCGCTCATAATTTATTTCCATAAGCGTATTAGTGGTCAGTGAAAAAAAAAAATATATATATTTAAAAGGGCAAGTCTGCCAACGAGCGCATTTCTATTTTTATTAGATGTTAATGGTTTCTTATTAGAGATTAACCACTCGCTGACCGCCCTATAGCAGTTTTACTGCCACTGAGTGGCAGCTCTGCGCAGGATCACTTTTATATACAATATCTCACAAAAGTAAGTACACCCCTCACATCTGCGCAGGATCACGTATATACAGTATCTGACAAAAGTAAGTACACCCCTCACATTTTTGTAAATATTTTATTCTATCTTTTCATGTGACAACACTGAAGAAATGACACTTTGCTCCAATGTAAAGCAGTGAGTGTACAGCTTGTATAACAGTGTAAATTTGCTGTCCCCTCAAAATAACTCAACACACAGCCATTAATGTCTAAACCGCTGGCAACAAAGTACATCCCTAAGGCTCCTTTCACACCAGAACTGCCCGGCGTTTCACCGCTCATTCTGTCGGCGCCGCTATTCGGGTGGCGGCGGTGCGCTTTTAACCCCCCACAATGGATTAAACAGGGGTTAAAATTGCCGGTTTGCAGCGCTCCCGAAGCGGTGTTCAGGCGCTTCGGGAGCGTTTCCCCATTGTTTTCAATGGGCAGGGGGCGGTATAGGAGCGCTGAATGCACGGCTCCCACACCGCTGTAAAAATGCGGCTTGCAGGACTTTTTTTACCATCCCGCAAGCGCACTGCCCCAGTGTGAAAGCACTCAGGCTTTCACACTAGGGTGTATTGGGGGGCGTTATTCAGGCGATATTTTTTGTGCAAAAGTGCCTGAAAAACGCCTTGGTGTGAAAGGGGTCTAAGTGAAAATGTCCAAATTGGGCCCAATTAGCCATTTTCCCTCCTTGGTGTCATGTGACTCGTTAATGCTACAAGGTCTCAGGTGTGAATGGGGAGCAGGTGTGTTAAATTTGGTGTTATCGCTCTCACTCACTCATACTGGTCACTGGAAGTTTAACCACTTAAGGACCGGAAGGATTTCCAGCTTTAGGACCGGAGCCCTTTTTGCGATTTGGCGCTGCGTCGCTTTAACTGACAATTGCGCGGTCGTGCGACGTTGTATTTAGCGTTTTTCCCGAGGCCAGGATTTCGACCTTTAGGAAGGCCAGGAATTCACCAATTTGAAGGTCACTGGTCATACTCACTCACTCTCGCTATTGTGGTTTAAATTGTGTGGACGAGGGGTAAGTGTGGACTCTGGAACATCGTAATTGCTCAGTGTACTGTGGTTCCTCCCTTTTACCGATTAACCCGGGTTAAACCTGTAAAAGTGAATCTGGGGAAAGTGTGGTTCCGCAAAAAGTCCGTGAAAACGTGTTTTTTATAGCGGACTTATTGCGGGGGGTTATGTGGGATCACACTTTCGGACTCACGAAAGTGTGACCCCGTCACGCGAACGCCCTACCATTTTTTTCAGGACGTTCGGCGT
>BLSH010031561.1:96460-116234 GCA_018402905.1 Glandirana rugosa | reverse complement strand
CGGATGTGGGTAGGGGTGGAACCAAGGGTCGGTGTTCGGAGGTGGGTATGGGTGAAACCAAGGGTCGGTGCTCAGAGGTGGGTAGGGCTGGAACCAAGGGTTGGTGCTCTGAGGTGGGTAGGGGGTGGAACCAAGAGTTAGGGCTCAGGGGTGGGTAGGGGTGGAACCAAGGGTTGGTGCTCGGAGGTGGGTAGGGGTGGAACCAAGGGACGGTGCTCAGAGGTGGGTAGGGGTGAAACCAAGGATTGGTGCTCAGAGGTGGGTATGGGTGGAACCAAGGGTTGGTGCTCCGAAGTGATTTGGGGGTGGAACCAAGGGTTAGGGCTCAGAGGTGGGTAGGGGTGGAACCAAGGGTCGGTGCTCAGAGGTGGGTAGGGGTGGAACCAAGGGTCGGTGCTCAGAGGTGGTATGGGTGGAACCAAGGGACGGCGCTTGGAGGTGGGTAGGGGTGGAGCCAAGGGTTGGTGCTCAGAGGTGGGTAGGGGTGGAAGCAAGGGTCGGTGCTCGAATGTGGGTAGGGGTGGAACCAAGGGTCGGTGCTCGGATGTGGGTAGGGGTGGAACCAAGGGTCGGTGTTCGGAGGTGGGTATGGGTGAAACCAAGGGTCGGTGCTCAGAGGTGGGTAGGGCTGGAACCAAGGGTTGGTGCTCTGAGGTGGGTAGGGGGTGGAACCAAGAGTTAGGGCTCAGGGGTGGGTAGGGGTGGAACCAAGGGTTGGTGCTCGGAGGTGGGTAGGGGTGGAACCAAGGGACGGTGCTCAGAGGTGGGTAGGGGTGAAACCAAGGATTGGTGCTCAGAGGTGGGTAAGGGTGGAATCAAGTGTCGGTACTCAGAGGTGGGTATGGCTGGAACCAAGGGTCGGTGCTCCGAAGTGATTTGGGGGTGGAACCAAGGGTTAGAGCTCGGATGTGGGTAGGGGTGGAACCAAGGGTCGGTGCTCGGATGTGGGTAGGGGTGGAACCAAGGGTCGGTGTTCGGAGGTGGGTATGGGTGAAACCAAGGGTCGGTGCTCAGAGGTGGGTAGGACTGGAACCAAGGGTTAGTGCTCTGAGGTGGGTAGGGGGTGGAACCAAGAGTTAGGGCTCAAAGGTGGGTAGGAATGGAACCAAGGGTTGGTGCTCATAGGTGGGTAGGGGTGGAACCAAGGGACGGTGCTTGGAGGTGGGTAGGAGTGAAACCAAGGATTGGTGCTCAGAGGTGGGTAAGGGTGGAACCAAGGGTCGGTACTCAGAGGTGGGTATGGGTGGAACCAAGGTCGGTGCTCCAAGGTGGTTCAGGGGTGGAACCAAGGGTTAGGGCTCAGAGGTGGGTAGGAGTGGAACCAAGGGTCAATGCTCAGAGGTAGGTAGGGGTGGAACTAAGGGACGGTGCTCGGTAGGGTTGCCACCTCATCCCTTTAATCCAGGACACATATTAATTACACAGGTTTTGTGACTGATTAAATTGGTAATTAAACTCACTTGGTGCCTCATCTGCATTAAATTAGCCTCAGAACAACCTGTGTAATTCAGATGTGTCCTGGATTAAAGGGATGATGTGGCAACCCTAGCGCTCAGAGGTGGGTAAGGGTGGAACCAAGGGTCAGTGCTCGGAGGTGGGTAGGATTGGAACCAAGGGACAGTGCTCGAAGGTGGGTAGGGGTGGAACCAAGGGTCGATGCTCGGAGGTGGGTAGGATTGGAACCAAGGGACAGTGCTCGAAGGTGGGTAGGATTGGAACCAAGGGACAGTGCTCGAAGGTGGGTAGGATTGGAACCAAGGGACAGTGCTCGGAGGTGGGTAGGATTGGAACCAAGGGACAGTGCTCGAAGGTGGGTAGGATTGGAACCAACGGACAGTGCTCGAAGGTGGGTAGGATTGGAACCAAGGGACAGTGCTCGGAGGTGGGTAGGATTGGAACCAAGGGACAGTGCTTGAAGGTGGGTAGGGGTGGAACCAAGGGTCGATGCTTGGAGGTGGGTATGGGGCGGAGACACAAATTGACTTAGAAGGGGAGAGTTCTTGCACCTATTATCTGAGAAAAAAAGTCCTGCATATAGCACAGCAGGCATGGGTAGGAATCACAATTGCTTTACAAATCTGTGTTCCTACTAGGTATGTATCTGTTTATTTGAAATTGCCCTTTAACACAGCTCTTTTCTATAGATCCCATCTATACGATGTATACCACTCCAGCAGTTCACGAACAACATTGTAGTTTATAAAAGATATTATATTTCTGCTCGGCAACAAAGGGCTCTGCCCCTGCTTTGCAGGCGGCCCACGTCTGTGCTGCTAGCTAACATCTGTTTGCTTCATGCAGTTTTAATCAGAAAGTAGTCTGCCAGCCCGGCTCCATGTCATCCTGAGATTTACAGTCACTGTATTGTTGTTGTTTTTTTTTTTTTTGCATACAGGACTTTTTTTTATTTTTTTTTATTTTTATTTTCCTCTTTTTTTTTCTCTCTCGGTAAAATCCGAGCTCAGGAAAGATACCAAATGACAGGCGCACTGCTTGCAAACTGTAGCGTGTGCTAATTGGCAGTGCGACTGGTGCAGCTGCTGAAGGACAGGAAGTCATGCCCCCTCTGATGCCCCATCCTAAATACAAATGAGGCTTTATTATTACTTTTTTTTTTTTAGACATCAAATAAAAAAAGGAGAATTTGAGCGTGAAGCATCTATATTATTGGAAATTATGCATCCATTTTGCTTCTCGCTGATTCAAACATCCCAGAGATGAGATGCAGGTGCTTTGATCAGAATAAACCCTTACCTGCGGTTGCTATGGCGACATCCTTCCTGTATTGTCTGTCGGAATGTTCAAACATTCAAGGTTGAACGCCACCAGCATAGTTACAATTCAGGAGACGATGAAATGTGAAGGATGCACAGCGCGGACCCTTTTCCCGCAGTATGAAATCGCACCTGTAATTTAGCAGTAAACGGTTGGCTGTGACGGATCAGGAGGTAAATGGTTTGGGCAGGGCCGTCTTCATAGCATCAAGGGGCCCTGGGAAAAATCATGCACTGGGGCCCCCCCGCCCTACCAACCTGCCCCCAAATTTATGCACCTACTCTCAAGAATTAAAGAATAAATAGTTGATAAAATTGAACATATATTTATTAGCACTCTCAGTAAAAATCAATTTTAACCACTCCCAGCCCTTGCCTATTCCGGCATTCCTCTCCTACATGTAAAAATCATATTTTTTTTGCTGGAAAATTAATCAGAACCCCCAAACATTATAGATATATATTTTTTTAGCAGAGACCCTAAGGAATAAAATGCAATTTTTTAAGTCACGTGGTATTTGTGCAGCAAATTTTCCAACTTTTTTTTTGGAAATAAAAACAGTTTCATAAATTAAAAAAAACAAAAAAACAGTAAAGTTAGCCCAATTTTTAATGTATAATGTGAAAGATGATGTTATGCCGAGTAAATAGATACCTAACTTGTCACGCTTTAAAATTGCGCCAAACGTTGGTACTTAAAAAACTATCATAGGAGACGCTTTAAAAATATTTTACAGGTTACCAGTTTAGAGTTACAGAGGGGGTCTAGTGCTACAATCGTTGCTCTCTCTCTAATGATTGCGGCGATACCTCACATGTGAACACTGTTTACATATACGGGCGCGACGTACGTGTAGTGCCCCCATAGTAATAGGTGCTTTTTTGGAGTAGATTTTTGCTAGGAGATGCAAATTTAGTCAGGCCTGACAATAAGTGCAGGTCTGAATGTTTTGATCTGGGTGGGGGAGTGGCCCAGGGAGGCTGGAGATTGCAGGAAGGAACACCCCTTGGATACTCCTCTCTTTTTGAGTTGGAAAGCTCTGGAAAAGGGGATGGATGAGGAGGTGTCACTTTCTGATGTATGACAAGGAGCCCTGACCAATCCACAGTTTGGATTGGCAGGGGACAGGCCTCCTTAAATACTGTGATCTGCCAGCAGAGGGGAGGAGAGTGTCGGGTGGAAGTGTGGAGAATGTAGCAGATGTGCTGTGGAGGCCTCACCCGGGAGGGAGCTCCCGGTCTGGGGGGGGGGTGACCTTGAGGCTTGGAGGCTCGGATGCAGCCAGGAGTTGAGTCGATTCCTGGAGCAGCACAAGGCAGGGGAGAGCTGCGGAGAGGCTACATTACATTAACCACTTCCATTCCGAGCCCGTTTTTTGGGTTCGGTGTTACGAGTTAAAAACAGGTATTTTTGCTATCAAATTACTTAGAACCCCCAAACATTATATATATTTTTTTCTAACACCCTAGAGAATAACATGGCGGTCATTGCAAAACTTTATGTCACACCGTATTTGCGCAGCGGTCTTCCAAGCATTCATTTTTTTGAATAAATTCAGTTTTTTTTGTTAAAAAATAAGAAAACAGTAAAGTTAGGTAAGTTTTTTTCCATATTGTGAAAGATAATGTTACACCGAGTAAAATGATACCCAACATGTCATGCTTCAAAATTGCGTCCACTAGCGGAATGGCAACAAACTTTGCAACTTAAAAATCTCTATTGGCGAAGTTTAAAAAATTCTACAGGTTAGCAGTTTTGCGTTACAGAGGAGTTCTATAGCTAGAATTACTGATCTCACTCTAACGATCGCGGTGATACCTCACATGTGTGGTTTGAACACCGTTTTCTTATGTGGGCGGGACTTACGTATGTGTTCGCTTCTGCGTGCGAGCTTGGCGAGACGGAGCGCTTTAATTTTTTTTTTTTTAATTATTTTGCTTTTTACTTTTTATTTTAACACTGTTCTTTTAAAAAAAAAAAAAATTGATAACTTTTATTCCTATTACAAGAAATGTAAACATTCCTTGTAATAGAAAAAAGCATGACAGGTCCTCTTAAATATGAGATCTGGGGGTCAAAAAGACCTCACATCTCATATTTACACTAAAATGCAAAAAAATGGGCCCTTTAAGACTGTTGGGCGGAAGTGACTTCTGACGTCATTTGCACCCTGCCGTACTATGGAGCCGAGTGAGCTCAGTTGGCTCATGGACACTGGGGGGACGGATCCGATCATCTCCGCCGCTGCTGGCGGGTCCGGTAAGCGGCGGAGATGACGGGGAAAGCGGGGGGGGGGACCTCTCCCGCTGCTGATAAAAGTGATCTTGCAGCAAATCCGCCGCTAAGACCACTTTTATCATGTGCAGAATCGCTGGCTGAAAAAACGCTATGGCACCATTCAGATATCACTTCTCAAAGGCAGGAGGTTATATGACGTCCACCCAAAAAGAAGTGGTTAAAGACACTTTAAAGGATCCACCAGTGAGTGAAAGACCCTGGGAGCTGGATGGGAAGGCTGGAGCAGGCTGGGTGGAGACAGTGGATAGTCTGTGGAGGTCAGAGGAGCCAGTCATGGGAAGGAGTGTCACTGGACAGAGAGGTAGGCCGGATCAGCCTGGAAGAGGATAGGCTGGGAGCAGTAGTCCATCAATACCCAGCTAGCACCAACATCCTTAGCTACACTTTGAGGGCCCGTGTCTTCACAAATGGGAGCCTGTGACCCTTGCCCACAACGGGCGGTCCGGAGGTCCTGCTGACACAGTGCAGGCCTCGCCATGTGCTAGCTAGGGTGAAGGAAGAGGAAACTGAGGCCTGATAAATTCCTTTCGGGCCTAACGGTGAAGAAACAAGTGTTGTGCAGGAGAGAAGTGAAGTGTAACGGTCAGCAAGCATCAGTGCTGGAGGAAGTTTGGAGTGTATATACGGTCTGTGTATATAGAAGGTCCCATGATCTGATCTTTGGGCATCCCACAGTCATCCCTATCCCCATCCAAGTCTAACCCCTAAATAAAGCAACAAAACAAAGTAGCGGCCTGTTCAGTGACTCCGGGTGTGCGGAAATTGTGTGATTGAGGGCAACGGGCAGTTGGAACATAACTCCCAGCCACCCACAAGGGGGCACATGGCTACATATGTATGCATTTGCATGTGAGCGCGTGGGGACGGGGGCACTTTAATTTTTGGGTTTTTTTGTTTCGTTTTTATACACTTTCCCTTTCAGGGACAAAGAGCGAGGCCGGGACTTTGAGTGAAGTGTGCGGTTGCAAATAAATTATAACTACGTCAAATTATATTTATTATTTCCTATAGATATGTCTACTTCTAGAATCATATGCATATAAAGTACAAAACAATATACCACAGTAATAATGATTTTCAATACATTCCATATATACATGCATAATGCAAACATATATACAAGATGGTGCCTGTATGACCCAGGACCTCAAATCCCTGACGACATGATTGAAAGACTTGATTGACATCTGTGAGGGACTTCTTGGCTTATCCTAGCTACCATCAGGTGTTTTGCTTATCTCTTTGTTTCCTCCCATTCTATCCTTGGTGTATGGGGTTTCACTTGGCCAACCACTCCTTCACCCCTTCTTTTTTCTGTTTACACGCCATTTCCTTTTAGATGGGTTTGTAGCCACACTCCACTTCACTCCCACTGTCTATATTGGGCTATACTACATTTTTATGACCCTAAACACATCATATAATTTTTTTCAGAAGTCCCTCACAGTGGGTTGTTTCTCCAATCCCCAATACACCAGAGGATAACTTGGTATGGATGCTTTTCCATTCAGGAAATTGTTCTGTGTGAGTTCCATGCCGTTGAACATATCGCCTCAGCTCCCGGAGATGGGGGTTCCCAGGGGGTTCCCAGTTTCTCGGTGGCATACCATC
The DNA here is from genome assembly GCA_018402905.1 of Glandirana rugosa. Classification (NCBI taxonomy): domain Eukaryota; kingdom Metazoa; phylum Chordata; class Amphibia; order Anura; family Ranidae; genus Glandirana; species Glandirana rugosa. The sequence goes on along the minus strand of BLSH010031561.1, from coordinate 109,550 downwards.
AATGCCCATGCTCTTTCGTAAGTACATATAGGAGGGTCTTGATATCGTATCCCCATAGTTTTTTTTCCTTTGAACATGTTAGATCATTGAAACATTCATGCACTTTATCGCAGATACATATCCCGTGCTTGCTCCTGAACAGTGGCTTAAAGCCACGAAACGCGTAAAGTTAATATATGCCGTTTTCAAAATTTATCAACAGACCATTATATAATAATGTGTTACATATCCAATGTTTTTATTGTTTTTACATATAGTATTTTTTGCAACCATGTCAATCAAGTCTTTCAATCATGTCAGGGATTTGAGGTGTTTGGTCATACAGGCACCATCTTGTATATATGTTCACATTATGCATGTATATATATATATATGGACTATATTGAAAATTATTATGACTGTGGTATATTGTTTTGTACTTCATATACATATGATTCTAGATGGAGATATACAGTATCTATATGAAATAATAAATATCATTTTAAATACAGTTATAATTCATTTGAAACCACAGACTTCACTCAAAGTCCCACCTTTTGCTCTTTGTCTCTTATAGATAGGGATGAAGGCATAGGACCCCACTTTCCCTTTCATTTTTTTTTTTTTTTTTATCACTTTTATTTCTATTACAAGGAATGTAAACATCCCTTGTAATATGAATAGGGCATGAAAGGTCCTCTTTATGGAGAGATGTGGGGTCTCTCGTCTAGGCTGGAAAGACAAAAAAAAGCGATCTCAGCCTTTCCAGCCAAGTACACGGTAGTGTTTACATCTGCCGGACTGGACGTGACGTCATAATGTCACACCCAGGTCATAGAGACTGCCGGGGACCATCTGGTCTGCGGTATTCTTTATGGTAAACTTCAGCCACCAGCAGATTCCTTTTCTGGCTTGCCGATTGCAGGGGCGAGCCTGTAGAAGCACCGGAGGGCAGCGGGAGGGGGCTGAACACAGGGCCGGATTAAGAGCATCACGGGCCCGGTGCTGAAGATTTTGGTGGGCCTTTTTATTGAAATAAATAAAATGAAAATGCAAACAGTTTTTTTTTTAATTACTTTTAACACTATTGTTGGATACATTTTATGTAAAGATTTATCAGCACCTCTATATATCACTTTGTACAACCCCCTTAAAATATCAGGGCAATGTGAATACACATATGATACTAGCACATTATCATTTTTAGGAAAGTGATATAGTCGCTTTAGCCTGTATCTGCAAAATGATAAGCACTGTCAGCAGTATTCTTTGTATTCTTTTTAGTTGGACTGTGTGTAACTGGGGTTGTCACATGACAACACGATACTAGCACATTAATACGTTTATTTACTGAAAGTTAGGGGGACAGATCATTTTATTTAGCATCCGACAAGGCACATCTGTTTCCAGTATTACATTCCAAAAATACTCACCCCATCACTACATAGCCATATTGGCACATTAGCATTTTAAATTTTGGTTACCATTACTTATAACGTATTTTTTTCTATACCCACAATCAGAACCATATATGAAAGAGATACCTACTATAGATAAATAAGAATTTGGCACACCATTATATCAGGGGAGCGCCAACCCAGACTTAAACAAGCAAACAGTTTTTTGTTAAAACAAATGAAATATGCTGCCACAATTTACATATCAATCAATGTGTACACTGTATACAGAGCAGGGCTGGGCAGTATTAGTGACTCATTCCCACCATAGGGCTGGGCCTATCTTAAGGAAGGGGCCTGGAGCTGCAGCTCCAATAGCCCCTATGTGAATCTGGCCCTGGCTGAACAGCTGCTATGATTGTTTTTACGGTGCAGGGAATCGCCGACAGGAAAGAATGATATCTGAATGTATCACCATTCAAAGTCCAGGTTGTCATATGATGGTCTTGGGCTGGAAGTGGTTAAACAATAAGAAAACATGGCATAAATCAAAGACTAATTAATACGAAGTGCACAGTATTGGGGGGGGGGGGGGTCAGAAGGGCACAATACTGGGATCAGGAGGGCACAGTACCAGTTCTGGGATGGTTTGTGGTTTTTTTTAAAAAGGAAAATTGCAGCAACAAAGAGAACCTCTCTAAACTCCCGGAAAAAAGGACCCTGTCACTGGTCCTTCAAGCATTGGTTCATTGCATTGTTGTCTGAAATGGATTTTCAGTTGAAAAAAAAAAGTAAATAAAAAAAGATACAAAGTACCTTATAAGCCATAAATAGAAGAGCGTTTACCTTTGGATGGTATAGATGAAAGTAGCCACCTGAGTACAATTTGCATGTGATTTGCATACATCATCATTATTATTGATCTTGTTTCCTTCTGGTCTGGTGTATGTTGCTCATGCAGTACTAGCAGGCAAGATCAAAGGCTTTCTTCAATGGGCCTCTTAAAGGGAATACATAATGGCTGTGTATATATTTTCTTTCTTTCTTTGCTATAAACAGGACTTAGAATGAAGGCATACATATGGGAAAGTACATCTCTGCAATACATGCATATGTAAGTGGGATACAAACAACCCGGCTTCACTTTGTACCAATGGGGCAAGATAATATCTCCCAGATGCATAGCAAAAAAATCATCTCCCAGGGGACTTTGTTGCAGCCAAAAAAAATAGTATCTAAAAAATATTATAAAAGGTTTATCATACAAATTAATAAAATATACATATTAAAATCCTCTGGTTTCCAGTGGCGGCTAGCGGTATATTTTTTTTTGGGGGGGGCAATACGTCCAATGCCACACCTCCTGGCGGTCGTTGGCTCTCCCGCAACTCCTCCCCCCGGTCAGTTGATCAATCTGTCGATTGGTCCCCGCACTTTCCGCATCTTGGTCCGGGGCTTCCTCCGGGCTGTGGGCTGTGGCTTCACCCTGTGTCTCCTCCTTCCTCAGCTTCACTCTGGTGTGGCTTCCCCTGCATCTCCTCCCTTCTCCTCCTCAGTGGCCAATAGTATTGCTCCTTCTCTCGGCCAATCAGGTCTCAGGATCCTCTCCCTGAGCCGGGATTGGCCGTGAGGAGAATCAGGAAGACAATAGAGAATGTTGAGCCTCATGTACTTCTACAAAAAAAAAAAAAATTAGGGGCCTGGTGCACGGATTAGAGGGGCCGCGCACCTGGGCCCCGTATGGATGGGCCACTGATGCTGGTTTCTATAGAATCACAGTAGTATAGATTGCCTTCCTATACATGGATGAGAGACACGTGGTTTCACGCTGAGTACATGATAATTCCACCACCAAATCCCAATGCGTTTCAATTGCTAAACAATCTTCTTCAGGGGATGTTTGGTGAGATTGCATTCATATACCAGATTTTGGAAAATATACTGTTATTGCGGTCCATCCTGGAGGGGTCCCATGTCCAGAGTAGCCTAGACCAAAGTCCCACAAGTTGTCGGATTGGATGGCCAATAAATGGGGGCCCCCATATTGCCAAGGCCCTCAATACAAAAAAATGGTAGTAGTTTGAAGGGGATGTTTGGGTAGAAAGAGCACCACCAAAAAATATATGCAGGATTGAGTCTGCATGGTGGACCTGTTCAATATGGATTCTCTGACCAGACAACTGAGACTGAACCCCCATGAGATGCATGGATATGTGGTCATAATTTACCAGAAACTCTTTTTTTATTTTTTATGAGTCAGGGCACTATGGATAAGACATGTAGGTGGCCCATTGTAGTTTCCATATGGGCCACTGGATGCCCCCATAGCCATGAATCAGGGAAGGCTTGGGAGTTGTTGGGGTTTATTTCCAGTCTGCCCTTCCAATGGTGGGGCACTATGGAAGGTTAGGAAAATAAAGTTGGTGGAAGCCCAGTGGGAGCACCGAAAAATTGCTGCTTGAGGTTTTTCTATGGGTGGACCCTATATAGAGCGTTGTAGGTTTTACCACAACTTTTGGGCTCCAGCCTTAGTGTAAGCAGACTCATTTTATAGCCTTTTACGCAAACCTGGAAATCATATAAAAACTGATTTTTATTTCTCCCATATTTGGTGGGCATGCCCAACCATCAAGACATTCTGGGACACAATCCAGGAACCCTACATCAGGCCTATGGGTCCCACTGCCCCCAACCTTCCTCATATTGTTCTACTCTCAGTATTACCACTTTCAATTAGCAATGCAAAATGGTGGATTCTTTGACATTTCCTCGCTGCTGCAAACACCACTGGCACTCACATCAAACACCCATCATTTCATAGTAGGTCACAGAATTAGAAGCCATCTCCCCCATGGAGCTTCTCCTAGCTCAGGACACTAGACTTATATACATATAGTCAGATCTGGGCCATTTGGACTATCCTCTGAAATTCACAGGCCATTATAATCTTCCTAAATCTATACTGTCTTGGACTGGACATGGGCGATGGTGGTAAAGTGACCCACTATACCATCCCCCTCCTTGTCATGGTCAGGCTTGGAGACCAGTAGCTACAGCAGTAAGGAGGATCCCATCGACCAGCTGGATAAATGCAGCATCAGGTCCCCCTGGAAGATGACACAGGCTAACCGAAGGTGCAGAGTCTCAGCACTATTTGGTGTTCACTCCAGATGAGTTTTGCTGCATGTTACTACATTGTCGTGGTCCCTAGGATCACCCAACCAGCAGGTGAACAAGCTGGGTCCAGTAGCAAATATAGCAGGTAGGGACCAAGCAGAAGCACAGTCAGTAAACAAGCCAAAGGTCAGAAACAAGTGGTTGCAGGTTGGGATCAAGCAAAAGCATAGTTGAGGAACAAGCCAAAGGTTAGTAACACCGTTTCGCAGGTTGGGATCAAACAGAAGCGTAGTCAGTAAACAAGCCTGAGGTCAGTAACAATTGGTTCACAGGTTGGGATCAAGCAGCAGTGTAATTGAGGAACAAACCAAAGGTTGGTAACAAATGGTAGGGGTGATACGGACTGCAGCAGGAGTGACAAGTGCAAGCACAATAATGTGGCAAACAGGAAGTGCAAAGGCATGACTTAAATAGGAAGTTCATAGGAGGAGCAAAGGGTTCAAGGTTCATTAGAAACATGGTTCAAGGCAAAGCAAAGGGATGGAGTAAAGTGGTTTCAAAGGTTCAAGGTTTTTTAACTTAATGCATTCTATGCATGATGGTAAAAAAAACCTTCTCGGTGCAGCAGCCCCCCAATACTTACCTGAGCCCCATCGTGATCCATTGATGTGCACGAGTGCCTCTGCTCATTGGCAGAGGCTGTCAAACACAGTCAATGATCCAATTAAGATAGAGGGTGTTGGGTGGAGGCACGGCTCTGCGTGTGAACGGACATGCAGAGCAGAGGCTCAGAAGCAATCCTGCTAGGGTGCCCCCCAGAGCAAGCAGCTTGGAGAGAGGGGCCAGGAGCGCCGGCGGGGGGACCTGAGAAGAGGAGGATCCAGGTGGCTCTGTGCAAAATTACTGCACAGGGCAGGTGAGTATGACATGCTTGTTATTTTTTTTTTAAATGAGAGCTTATGAGAGTTAATATCACTTAGGAAAATAGGATGTTCATGGAAGGAGCAAAGGGTTCAAGGTTCAAGACAAACAAGTTACAAGGCAAGATCATTCAAGAAATTGTTGGGGGAGCTGTCTAACATCCCAAGTGGCTCAAAAAGAAGAGACATTGCCAGACATAGCAGAGGCGTAGTTGAGGAACAAGCCAAAGGTTGGTAGTGAGTGGTATGGGTGATACGGACTGCAGCAGGAGTGACAAGTGCGAGATATTCACTGGAGAGAGCACAATAATCAGGCAAACAAGAAATGCAAAGGAACCACTTAACCGGTTCCCCACCGCGCGCCGTGTTTTTACGGCGGCAGTGGGGGAGCCCTGCGCGAATCGCCGTAAATAAACGGCGATTCGCATTTTGGCCACCAGGGGGCGCGCTGAGGAGTGTGCCCGCGGCTCTGGCAGACCCGATGTCCGCCGGCGAGCCGCGATGAGCGGCTACAGGGCAAAGAACGGGGAACCGCCGATGTAAACATGGCGGTTCCCCGCCCTGTCAGTGGGGTATGAGAGATCTACTGATCCCTGTCACTGGGATCAGTTAGATCTCTCATGCCCATGTTAGCCCAACCCCCCCACAGTAAGAACACCCAGGGAACACAGTTAACCCCTAGCTCTCCTCCCCAGGTTAACCCCTTCACTGCCAATGACATTTATACAGTAATCAGTGGACATTTACATTTCTGATCGCTGAATAAATGTCATTGGTCCCAAAAAAGTGTCAAAAATGTCCGACATGTCCGCTGAAATATCGCAGTACCGCTAAAAATCACAGATCGCCACCATTACTAGTAAAAAATAAAAAAAAATAAAAACCCCAGAAATGAATTCTCATCATCCGTAAAAGCGGCCACTTTTGCGCAAACCAATCAATAAACGCCGATTGCGATTTTTTTTATCGCAAATATGAGGAAGAATATAAATCGGCCAAAAACGGTGAAAAAAATTTTTTTTTTATATTTTTTTTTTGGATTTGAATTTTAGCAAAAAGTAAGAAATTTGGGTTTTTTTGCAAAATTGTCGCTCTTCTTTTGTTTATAGCGGCGATAAGAAATGACGCAGAGGCGATCAAATACCACCAAAAGAAAGCTCTATTTGTGGGAAAAAAAGGACGCAAATTTCGTTTGGGTACAACGTCGCACGACCGCGCAATTGTCCGTTAAAGCGACGCAGTGCCGAATCGCAAAAAGTGCTCTGGTCCTAAAGCTGCAAAACCTTCCGGGGCTGAAGTGGATAGGAAGTTCATGGGAGGAAGAAAGGGTTCAAGGTTCACCAGAAAGGCATGGCTTAAATTGGTTTTAAAGGTTCAAGGTTTTTTTTTAACTTCATGCATTCAGACATAGCAGAGGTTGCAAGTTCAGAACTCGGTCCTTCATTGGTCATTCAAATTTCACATGTTGGTAGGTAGAGTAATTCTTCTTCTATAGCAGTGGTTCTCAACTCCGGTCCTCAGGACCCACCAACAGGCCAGATTTTAAGTATTACCTTGGGGAGATGCAGACCAGAATACTGCAATCACTGAGCAGCAAATGAGATCACCTGTGATGTATTTCAGTTATCCTGCAAACCTGGCCTGTTAGTGGGTCCCGAGGACCTGAGTTGAGGACCACTGCTCTAGAGGAACTCTTCTTCTTTTTCCTCGCAGGCAAATAATGGATTCCAAGGAGAAACAATGAGTTGTCAATGAATAAGGCGTGCAGTCTGTCCGTCATCCACAGAAGGCTACAGAATGGTAATGGAGAAAACACCACTGACAAAAGCAATTACTTGTCATTGGTGACCCTTATCAAAGGTGTCATCTCCATAACCAATCTGTAGCCTTCTGTGGATGTCGGACAGCCTGCACCCCCTCCTTCATCCAGAACTCCATGACAGCACATTGCTTCTGCTTGGCTATACTTCCCGTGCAATCCTTGAATATTTCCTAAACATTATTGTCCTCTCTTCTCCATGTGCTAGACAGCCGCCCCATCCATCTTTTATCCTTTTTTTTATATCCCTGTAAATAACTTATAACCAATGCCCTGCATGTTGGCTATGCCAGTCTTTTAGTGCTCTGGTCAGAGTTGGGCAATTATTTGGACGGTTTCTATCATAGGCTATTATTATTTTCAATCATTCTTGATAGACTATGACCAGCAGAAGAAAAAATGCAGTGATCGTTAGGGTTTAACCTATTTCTTTTCACCTGCTGTATTTTCTATGCATTAAAATTTCTCTCATATGCCAAAGAAAGCAAACGATTTGCATCCCGCTTTGTCCTTTGTGTTTTATTGTGCAGCTCGTGTGCAAATATTTTTTTTTTCTCTTTTCTTTTCTGTTGCCATGCGTTTGCTAGCTCAGCTGGATTCTATTTAGCGATTGTCAAAAGAATTCACGGCAGAAATTCTCCGGCACTTCAACCGAAGCATTTCTAGAGCGTCGCTTGGTTCTTAAAGGGAACCTGTCATGGCAGCTTTTCCCTGGCATGAGTGAGGCTCCTTGCGACCTAGAGAGAATGTGTGTGCCGCTCAGGCTCGGGGGAGAGGGGGTATATAAATAATGCAAATGCAGTTCTGATAGGGGATGGAGCCCGTCTTGGCTCCTGCAAGGGTTCAAGAGAGAAAGAGGAAGCCCCTAGAAGTTGCACATCTAAGCTTTCCTAGAGAGGTGAACAGAGTGGCAACCTCAGCCTGGACTCCAACCTGGCCATGCCCCCAACGCGTTTCACTCTGCTCCCGGAGCTTAGTCATGGGGACTGAGTGAGGCTCCTACTGGGTGCTGTTGTTGTCAGACTCCTTGGGGGGGGAAATGGGAGAGAGTACAGAGGATTGTGGGGCAGGGTGCCTTGCCCCCCCCCATGATGTCATCACTATAGCAAGAGATGGAATGGTCCAAATGGTTTTATATATTTTTTTTCCTGTTCAATATTTCTTTATTAGAGTTTTTCAAAAGATACAAAAGAGGATACAGAGAGCAATGTGGGAGAAGTTTATTACAGAGGAATCTTTTTATAATTTTACCAACTTGCTTACCGGCACTTATACCCCTTTCCTGCCCAGGCCAATTTTCAGATTTCAGCACTGTCACACTTTGAATGACAATTGCGCGGTCATGTGACACTGCACGCATGTGACATTTTTATCATTTTTTTCACACAAATAGAGATTTCTTTTGGTGGTGTTTAATCACTGCTGGGGTTTTTATTTTTTGTTAAACAAACAAAAAAAAAGACAGAAAATTTTGAAAAAAAAAGAGTTTTCACTGATAGGTGGCACTGATGGGCACTGATAGGTGGCACTGACAGGTGGCACTGATGGACACTGATAGGCACTGGTAGGTGACACTGATAGGCAACACTGATGGGTGGCGCTGATGATGAGGCACTGATGGGCACTGATTGGCAGCACTGATGGGCACTGATAACTGGCACTGGTGGGCTTTGATAGGTAGCACTGGTGGGCACTGCTAAGTGGTACTGGTGGGCACTGCTTAGCAGCACTGCTATACACTGGTAGGTGGCACTGATATGCCCTGCTTAGCATTACTAATATGTACTGGTAGGTGGCACTGGTGGGCACTGGCACATGGCACCAGTGGGCACTGCTTAGCAGCAGTGGGTGTGGAGTGTGCGGGACTGAATCCAGTAATCTGCTTTTTTTCACTCCTGAAGCTATCAACGTGAGGAAAGAATATCACATTACCAGCTTCTGTTTACATCATGCGATCAGCTGTCATTGGCTGTCATTGGCTCACAGCTGATCACGTGGTAAGGGGCCAGGATCGCTGATAACAGAGCGCGCCACCCGAGCCACACAAGGGGCGCGCAAGCATCACATGGACAGGAGGACATACAGTTCATGGACGCCCTCCCGGCAATTTAGGCCCGCGCTGTAGCTGTCTTTCGAATTTGGCACGGGCTTGAAGAAGTTAAAATAGGCTGCACACACCTATGCTCCACCACCATAAAAAATGGCCGTAATAAGGAAGTACTACACATCTTCCTTAATTGATGTCGTAATAAATATACCCACAAACCATGCTGGCAATCAATACCCATTTGCATGCCGTTCTTTTGGAAATAGGACTATATAGGTATATTATTTTTTTTTTCTTACAAACTTTTAGTTGCTTCCTAGTTTCTGGCCTAGGCCAAAATGATGTCATACATCCCAGCAGTCTTCATGGCCACTTTTTCTTTCATCTGGAGGAGGGGAATATTGATAGGTAGAAATAGATAAGAAATTATATTATATTTATTTGTTTTAAACCCTTTTTGTTTTACCTTTTTTTAATTGTCTCCCTGGTTTCTGGCCTAGGCCAAAATGATGTCATACATCCAAGAAAACGTCAGGAGGGGAGGGGGGGGCTTTCTCAGTTAAGTGCACCCTCCTGCCTGCATGCCTAAGCTAAGGGCAGATTGATTATTTCTATTGAAATTTATTTTACTTTTGTCCTGTTTTTTCATTGCACTTCTCAAAATACCACCATGTTGTTCCGAAGGAGGGCCTAGTATCAGGTTTCCCAAGGCATTGAGAGTGACCTCTTCCTGCATGGGGACAGAGGGTATTCTAGACGTCCTCTTGGAAAGTTGCATTTTTTATGTCCCTTATAGCCCTTTTATTTTTCACAATATCTATTTTTACACATCATCACTGTGACATTATTACGTCATAAGTTCTCTCCAAAATCTCTTCTTTCCAAAATATCTTTTTTCCAGTGGAGGTTATTTTCTTCTGGCACGCCGCTCTAAAGACCTCCAACCCACAGGTTCTGATCCACTGGATTAAATATATTACCCAGAACAAGTATAGAGATCAGGAGTTCAGTGATTTCACTGGCCAGATGCTTGTTCCAACGACAGTGGAACTCTTCAGAACCACCGGCCCACAGATACTGATCCACTGATTTAAATACATTAGGTCACCAACCCAGAACAAGTAAAGAGATCAGGAGTTCAGTGATTGGCTGGATGCTTTTTCCAATAACAGTGGAAATCCAGCATAAAAAAAAAAGTATTGACCAGCATTGAAAAAATACAAAAAAAAAAAAAACAGCTCTCACTGCAATACTTACTGTATCTCCTCTACAGTGCTGGCCTCTGTAGACTTTCCTCTACAGATGTCCAGTGATGGCCTTCTAATGAGTTGAATGATGGTCTGCATCATCCGACTCCTTCCGACCAACCCCCCAGGGCCGGCCCTACCATGGGTCCCAGTGGGTCCATTGGACCCAGGCAGCACTTTGAGAGGGGCAGCAAATTGAACCAAGGCCACCTCTCCTTCTCTTCTATTTACCCATCAAATTGGCCTGTCTATATACTACCCTAGCCTGTCCATACACTACCCTAGCCTGCCTATATACTACCCTAGCCTGTCCCTATACTACCCTAGCATGGCCATATACTACCCTAGCCTGTCTATATACTACCCTAGCCTGTCTATATACTACGATAGCCTGTCTATATACCGCCCCATTCTTTCTATATACTACCCTAGCCTGTCTATATACTACCCTAGCCTGTTCCTATACTACCCTAGCCTTTCTATATACTACCCTAGCCTAACGATATACTACCCTAGCCTGTCTATATACTACCCTAGCCTGCCCATATGCTACCCTAGCCTGTCCATAGACTACCCTAGCCTGTCCATATACTACCCTAGCCTGTCTATTTACCACCATAGCCTGTCCATATACTACCCTAGCCTGTCTATATACTACCCTAGCTTGCCTATATACTACCCTAGCCTGTCCATATACTACCATAACCTGTCCATATACTACCCTAGCATGTCCATATACTACCTTAGCCTGTCCATATACTACCCCAGCCTGTCTATATACTTCTCTAGCCTGTCTATATACATAATGGTATTTCACATCATTTTGCATATAGACAAGGTTCTGTTGCATGTAAATCTGACTTCCTGATAAATTTAATTTTAGTTTTTATTATCATGATATAAAATAATGGATGTGGGGGTCTTTTAATGGATGTGTTTTTTTTTTTTTGGGTGGGGGGCAGCTTTTCATTATTGGACCCAGGCAGCACAATGTTTTGGGCCAGCCCTGCCCCCCACCCTGTAGAGGTACATCCTCATGCTCACCTGGACTTGCAATGGGCTTTGCCCAGTTCAGGAGTGAGGACAGACCACTGCAGCTGCCCAAGAAGAGGGGGACCCATCACATCACCAGACCGGGGTAAAACCTGGAAAAGGGGTATGCAAAGGGTAAAAATTCTGGGTTGACTTCCAGAAAGGGGTGAGGCAGAGGAAGGTAGGTGGGGTGAAGCTAGAGGCAGCCAGGCTCGTACATTTTTTAGAAGTACATCAGTAATGGCAGTTCTTATTTCTCTTAATATAGGTTTCCATTACAAACCAATGAAATGTATAGATGAATAAATAAATAGAAAGGACAATCTCAGCCTTTGATCATTTATAAATAGATCACAGTGCCTAAAGGAACAAAAAAAAAAATCAGAGGATGAGCCATTTTAAACCTTTGTAAATGGGATCCAAAAAAAAATAGTTCAAGCAAATCAGCATAGTTTATTCTCTTCCATGTTTGCTGTTTATTAGCTTTCCAGTTTGCAGTACATATCAGAATATTTAATGTTATAACACTGCCAATGCAAATACACAAGTGACGTTTGACTCAGCAGCTGTTGCTATTTTTACCTCTAATAATATGGCGGCGGTATTTTTAGCACTCAGATGTTGTGTATTTCTTAGAGGATAAATATTTTACGAAAATTGCTTTGCTGTTATTATGATGTTTTTTTGTTCATTTTGGCTGCTTATTATTGGAAAATGTAATTTTCAGACCTGGAAAGCTTTAGGTAAAAATACATTTCAGTCAAGTCTTCATATGTTTGCATTTAAACTGATCCAGGGGATAGGGTCTAAATGAGGGGTCTCCAAACTGCTGGCCACAAACATCAAGGTGATACAATATCACTTCTGCACTAAGGTATGGCACCAGTCCTTTTGGGGAGGCTTTCTATTAGAGTTACACCTGGACATTCGGGTTCGGAGGGTCCGAACGAACTTTGGGAAAAAGTCCAGGTTCGGCAGCGAACGTTGCCCGAACGTTATCCCGGACCTGGAACCCCATTGAAGTCAATGGGGACCCGAACTTTTAGGCACAAAAATGGCTGTAACAAAGTCCTGGCAAAAGGAAGGAAAATGGGGGTAAGAGTGGGGAAAGTGTCCTACAAAAAAATGGGGATAGGGAAAATAAATTAAAATCAAATAAACTAGGAGATGATTTTTGAAAACAATAATGTGTCACTTACAGCTGCAGCTAGAACCTCTCCCTTTAGAACTAGGAGATGATTTTTGAACAAGAATATGTCCCTCTAAGCAGAAGCCTCTACCTAGTGCAGTCAGATCGCTCAAAGCAGCAGTATGTGAAATCTCAAATTACTCCCACAATCTGATCGTTGTGTACGATCGTAGCGATCGTTGTTTTATGCAGAGTTTGATCTGCAATCTGTCACTCAAAGCAGCAGTATGTGAAATCTCAAATTTCTGCAGTCTGTCCCTCAGAGCAACAGCAGTAGTAATCTCAGGATGCAGGATCAGATGTTAAAATGTCTCTAATGATGACGACAACGAGACTCCCTGTC
>BLSH010031561.1:79344-96450 GCA_018402905.1 Glandirana rugosa | reverse complement strand
CTGTCCCTCAGAGCAACAGCAGTAGTAATCTCAGGATGCAGGATCAGATGTTAAAATGTCTGCAATCTGTCCCTCACAAAAACGCCGGCAGCATCCTCTCCCTACACTAACCCAAGAGCATGTGACATGCAGCACTGTGACTCCAGCCTCATATAGAGGCTGGGTAACATGATGCACTGGCCAATCACAGCCATGCCATTAGTAGGCATGGCTGTGATGGCTTCTAAGGGCAAACCAGTGAAACGCTTGTTGATTGGCTGCCCTGCAGCTATTCAACATGCGTGATCAACTACCAGAACCCAGAACCCGAACCCAAATGTTTTTTGAAAAGTCCAGTTCGGTACGGACCGGAACGTTACAGTCCGGGTTCGCTCAACAGTACTCTCTATAGATTCCAGGCATCTCCAGAATGCAAGGTCACAGTCTCCTAAAATCCATGTGGTCTTGCTGCCCACCCCAGACTGGAAAATCCTTAAACTCTATGCATGAAAATAAGGGGGGGGGGGCCTTGTGCATTAATTTAGACGCCATTTACTTAATAAAAAGTAATGTACTCTAGATTCCAGGCATCTCCAGCAAGTAACTAAGATCATTGTCTTCTAAAATCAACTTGGCCTTCGTGCCCACCTCAGGCTGGCGAATCCTTAAACACTATGCATGAAAATAAGGGGGTGCACCAGCCTTGTGCATTAATTAAGACACCATTTATTTAATAAAAAGTAATGTACTCACAAATAATATAGAACATCAAGGTGATGGTACCAGTCATTTTTGGGGAGGCTCTCTTTAGATTCCAGGCATTTCCAGTAAGTAACTAAGATCATGGTCTTCTAAAATCCACTTGGCCTTCCTGCCCACCTCAGGCTGGCGAATCCTTAAAAACTATGCATAAAAGAAAAGGGGAATGCATCAGCCTTGTGCATTAACAAAAGTACCATTTATTTACTAAAATGAAATGTACTCACAAACAATAAAGAATATCAAGCCAATCGAAAATTTCCAACAGGTCAACCAGAACAGGTAGCGCACCTCCAGATGTGTCAAGTTGATGTCCCAAAGTTCTGCAGATGCTAATGTGTTTCATGGATGCTAGCTCTTCATCAGAGTCTTGGGCACCCTTCGAGGGGGCACCCCCAAAATGCATTAGCTTCTGCAGAACTCTGGTACGTCCTCTCAGTCCATCTGGAGGTACAATACCAGCTCTGGTCTATCTGTTGGAAATTTGCGATGGGCTTGATGTTCTACATTGTTTTTTAGTACATTACGTTTTATTCCTAAATAAATGGCATATTGGCTAATTATTTAGTTTTTTTCATGTGTTGTCTCCAAACTACAGCCCATGGGCCAAATCTGGCTCCCTGCAAGAGTGTGAGAGGCCACTGACCCTGTGTATAGGAACAGTGGCCTCTCACACTCAAGTCTTCTGGTCAGCCTAAGATCTCAGTTTCTTCCTAACATCCCCAATCTCCCTCCTCTGGTCTTCAGTGCAGGTTCCTCCAGCTGCGCTGTCATTGTACTGTGAGTGGTTGATAGAACCACCGGCCTCATAACAATCAGTTATTTGCTTGCCCGAGCATTTGCAGGAGGACAGCACTTCTGATGTAAGGAGGGACTCTGATGGGGTCCTTGATTTAAAGTGGTTTTGAAGGCTAAAGGTTTTTTTACCTTCTATGCATGGAAATAAAAAACCTTTAGTATGCAACTCCCCCCTCAGCCCTCCATTATATTATACGGTATATATTATATAACTGCTACTAGTTTTTTTTCATTTCCCCGCTCTCCTGCACTATTTCTCATTTTTTTTCTAAATGATTGTGCACAATGTGGTAGAAGTTCTGCTCTGTAAATGTTAGTAGTGTGATCCATGCTCCTATTGAATCTCTCCCTTCACCCGCTGCCCAGCTGCTCTCTTTCCTCTGGACCGAGGATTGGAGCTTGGTGAGCAAGGACCCTGCGCTGTCACCAACTCCCTGAATGAGGTGTCCTCATTGCTAGAAAGAAGCTTGGTGCTACCTGGTCCTCCTCCTCAACCATAATTGGTCTGCTGGGCTGTGGTGCCCTATTTCAGTGGTTCTCAAACTCAGTCCTCAACAGGCCATGTTTTCAGGTTTTCCTTTATCTTGCAAAGGTGCTTTAAATCAGAGTCAATGGCTTTGTATTTTGGACAGCTATTTTATCTAAAAGAAATTCCCAAAACATGGCCTTTTCCGGGCACTTGAGGACCGAGGTTGAGAACCGCTGCCCTCATGGGCGTCCGCAGGTAGGGCAAGGGGGGGGGGGCAATTGCCCCCCCTGGAATCAGGGATCAGATCAGGGGTTCCCCACTAGGTCCTTATCCTCTTGAGCCATGTATGCAGTTTATGACAGTCTCTTGGGCCATGTATGCAGTCTCTGACCGTTTCCTGTACCATGTCCGCAGTCTCTGACTGTCTCCTGTGCTATGTATGCAGTCTCTGACTGTCTCCTGTTCCATGTCCGCAGTCTCTGACTGTCTCCTGTATCACGTCTGCAGTCTCTGACCATCTCCTGGATCATGTCTGCAGTCTCTGACCATCTCCTGGATCGTGTCTGCAGTCTCTGACTATCTCCTGTATCACGTCTGCAGTCTCTGACCATCTCCTGGATCATGTCTGCAGTCTCTGACCATCTCCTGTACTACGTCTGCAGTCTCTGACCGTGATAATGTAATTGTGACATTGTCAAAAAGGGGCAGAGCATGGATGACCTTGAAATTATGCCCCCCCCCCCCCTCCTGGAAAAAGTTCTCCGGACGCCCATGGCTGCCCTATTTGATCATCACAAGCAGTGTTGCCAACCTCCAGCAGCGTTTTTTACTGGCAAAACATAGAAAATTTACTGGCGGAGCACATTTTTTTACTGACAACTTAATAATAATAATAGAACTCCATTTAAAAACTAAGACAATTGATATTTAAATACAACATGGAAACACTGACAATACCCATATCAAGTAATTTGCCGGCTTTACACTTAAAAAGTCAGCAACAGCATGACAAATTATCAGACCCTGATATTTATATACAGTTGTAAAAATCACTGATTTTTACAAACTGTCAGTAAATTTACTGGCGGTTGGAAACCCTGATCACAAGACCTGGGCTTGTGATGGAGTTCAGCTTGGATCTATACCCGTGCCTTACTGTGCATTACTACAGTTGCTTGTCCCCTTGCCTACACACAAATTAGTCTACTGATTTCCATCTGACCCCTTGCCTGAGCAGAGATTATTCTATTGATCTGTGCCTTCCTTGACCCTTGACTGGGATACGCTACTAATTGCCACATGCCCTGACCCATGCTTTGATAATGGATTCTGTCTCTGCTTGTTGCTAGCCATCTCTAACCACATGCAAGTATACAAGCCAGTAACTAGTCCAGATCACTCTCACATGTTGCCTTGGTCTTCAACTCTTTGCACCTTAAAGCCACCTAATGGGGTACCTGAACTCTCCACCCCTGGGGTTCCTGGATGAGCTTACCAATTCCATCCCTTCCAACTTCCTGAAATGGGAGCAAGGTGCACCTATTAGCAAAAGTATGTACAGATAGCACACACCCCCTGCCACGCCCCCTTAAAGGATAATTATTTTTTTTTAAATTGAAAAATTATTTTTATCGTATTGTAGACATGTGCACTGCCGATAAATTCCTTTTATTTTCGGTTCATTAATTTTCTGGGTTTTTTTTGTTTTTCTTTTTCTGGTCATTCGTTATGATTGCAATTCGTAAATTTGTGAATTTGAAAATTCGTAAATTCATAAATTCAAAAATCCGCAAATTCGAACATCTGAAAATAAGAAAGAAAATTTGAAAATTCAAAAGAACAAAAGTCCGAAAATTCTAAATAATTACTGACTAACTAATAATAACTATTAAATTATCAGTATTGGAATTTCATTTCAAATTTGGCTGTAAGTGAATGTAATGAATATGAATTTATCCGAAGTTACAAACTATCCGAAATGATGAATGCCGCATCTACACAAATGGAACAGAACAAATTTGCCAAAATTCAGAGCAAAACTAATTGCACATGTCTATCATATTGTAAAGAGAGGATTTTTGAGGCACATCTATTATAAAATAGAACATATTAATGTGCCATACAATATTTCATAGAATAGATCCATGATACAATTTTATTCATCGGTTTCACTATAACATTTTGTAGTAGTGATATACATATGTGCTGGTCTCTTGTGGCCCGATAAATCCACTTTTTCAGGAGCCGCCAGTCTATTATTCTTTCAAAATGAATCTGGAGGAAAAAAAGGTATACATGTACATGTAATATAATTAAGAAGTACCATCATGGCCATCACAGGCTGAGGACCCAGCCACCGACCACATGCCAAGATTGAAGAGAGGGGAAGGGAACAGTGGAATAGGGTACAGAGGATGGCCATAGCAATGGAAAGTCATCCTTATGGCTTCAGAAGAAGTGGATTCATCCATGAAACGCGTCGGGCCACAAAGGCCAGCACATAAGCTATATTTCCAAAAGTATTGGGATGCCTGCCTTTACATGCACATAAACTTAAATGGCATCACAATCTTAGACCGTAGGGCTCAGGCTAAAACAAAAACATTTTGAAAAAACAAAACTGTTTCATAGTTTGTTATAAAATTTTGCAAACACATAATTTTTCTCCTTCAATGATATGTGCTGATGAGGCTGCACTGATGGGCACTGATAGGCACTGATAAGTGGCACCGGTGGGCACTGATGAGGCGGCACTGAGAGGTGCCACTGATGGGTGGCACTCATGGATGGTATTGATGGGCACTCATGGGCAGCACTGAAGGGCACTGATAGGTGGCACTGATAGGCGGCACTGATATGTGACACTGATGGGCACTGATGGTTGGCACTGATAGGCACTGGTAGGTGACACTGATAGGTAGCACTGATAGGTGGCACTGATGGGCACTGCTAGGTGGCACTGGTAGGCATTGATAGATGGCACTGGTGGGCACTGGTAGGTGACACTGGTGGGCAATGATATGCAGCACTGATATGCACTTGCAGGTGGCACTGGTGGGCACTGATAGGTGGCACTGGTAGGCATTGATAGGTGGCACTGGTAGGCACTGGTAGGTGACACTGGTGGGCACTGATATGCACTGTTAGGTGACACTGGTGGGCACTGGCAGGTAGCACTTGTGGTTACTGCATAGCATCAGTGACTCTCTATGTATGGGACCGATGTCCCTATGACAGAAGTCGGTAATCAGCTTACGATCTTCTGTTTACATCACATCACATCATTGGCTGACAGCTGATCATGTGGCAAGGGGTCAGGACCGGAAATTCATAAAATTTGGAAATCGCACATTTGAAAATTTGGAAATCGGAAATTCAGAAATTTGCAAATTCGGTAATTCAGAATTTGCAAATTCGGTAATTCAGAATTCGCAAATGCCGAAATTTAGAAAAGTCTGAAATTCGGAAGTAAAAAAATCAGAAAATTCGAAAAGTTGGAAATTCGGAAATTCGAACATAAGAAAGAAAATTTTAAATAATAACTAACTAATAAATAACTATTAAATTATAGGTATTGGAATTTCCTTTAAATTTGGCTGTTAGTGAACTTAAATATGAAATTTATCACTGACAGACAAATTTTCAAGGAAATTCCAATACCTATAATTTAATAGTTAGTAAAATAGTTAAGTTACTCCGATTTCCAAATGATCGGATTTTCACATTTTCGAATTTCTGAGTTTCGAATTACGGATTTTCAGATTCACCAGTTTTCGGATTACTGAATTTTCAAATTCGAAAAACCGAAAATTTGGAAAAATTCAGAAAGTCGAAATTCGGATTGGTCTGAATTGACGATTTTCGAAAAATTTGTTAAAAAACTAATTCGGAACGAAACGAATTGCACATGTCTAGTAATGAAACCCCCTGTTGTGCTGGGTACAAGAGGGGGCAGATCTATGACAGCCAGGCTCTTGACAATCGGCCTTAAACAGACAAGGCGTCATGCAGCTAGGAAGAGAATCTGCTGCTATGGTAAAAACAATGATTAATGGCGTTGAAACCTACAAGGAGAGGAAGAAGGGGACTTACTTTTTTCCTCACCACTACACAAGACATTTTATATAACCTCAGTAAAAAACTATTAACATAAATACATTAACATAAATTAGCATACCCCACCATACTGGTAGCGTATTTTTCCTTGGATGTGTAGGGAGGACCAGGTACAAAAGTCCATCTCACTTTAAGGACTTTTTGAAACATTTAATGGTTAAAAGTATTAAATACAGCCAATAAGTTCTGGGCTAAAAAAGCCTCCCCCTTCGAGGATGAGCAGTCGATATTAAAAAAAGAATGCATTAAGGAACCAATGTTAAGAACTGAAGACCAGAACCTTCTGATGGCACTTCATCAAGATATCAAGTAAGGACCGGAAGGATTTCCCACTGTAGGACCACAGCACTTTTTGCGATTCGGCACTGCGCCGCTTTAACTGACAATTGCGCGGTCGTGCGACGTTGCACCCAAACGAAATTGACGCCCTTTTTTCCCCACAAATAGAGCTTTCTTTTGGTGGTATTTGATCTCCTCTGCGTCATTTCTGATCACCGCCATTAAAAAAAAAAGAGCGTCAATTTTGAAAATATACTATACTATAATACATATCCAAAAAAAAATAAATAATAATATAAAAAAACACATTTATTCATCGGCTTTGGCCGATTTATATTCTTCCTCATATTTGTGGTAAAAAAAAATTGCAATCCGCGTTTATTGATTGGTTTGCGCAAAAGTTGCCGCATTTGCAAACCATGAGAATTAATTTATGGCGTTTTTACTGGTAATGGGAGCGATCTGCGATTTTTATCGGGACTGTGATATTGCGGCGGTCATGTCGGACATTTTTGACAATTTTTTTTTTGGGACCAATGACATCTGTACAGCGATCAGAAATCTAAATATCCACTGATTACTGTGTAAATGTCATTGGCAGTGAAGGGATTGACCTGCAGGGGGCGATCAAGAGGTTAACTGTGTTCCCTAGGCGTGCTCTAACTGTGAGGGGGCTGGGCTGGCAGGGGCACCAGAGATCTAAGTGATCCCAGTGACAGGAATCAGTAGATCTCTTACATGCCGCCTAACAGAGTGGGGAACCGCCATGTTTACAGCGGCAGTTCCCCGTTTTTTGGTGCCAGGCAATCGCGGCTCGCCGGCAGACATTGAGTCCACCCGACCCGCGGCCATACGGCTGGAGAGTGCACGCTCCCGCCCATTAGCCGCACATGAGCGAGTCGCTGTTTATAGGCGGCGATTCGCGCTACCCAGCCACTCTGCAGCAGTAAATGTACGCGAGGCGGTCCAGAACCGGTAAAAGTCTTGTTTAAAAATAAGAAACATATTAAATTTACCTGCTCTGGGTAATGCTTTGCACAGAGCAGCCTGGATCTTCTTCTTCTCTGGTCCCTGTCTGGTGCTCCTGGCTCCTCCCTCCTGCCGAGTGCCCCCACAGCAAGCATCTTGCTATGGGAGCATCCGAACTGAGCCGATGCTCTGTGTGTCCATTCAAATATGGAGCAGTGCCCCCCCCTCTCTGCTCATTGGCTCACTGACTTTGATTGACAGCAGCAGGAGCCAGTGGCACCTGCTGCTGTGTCTCAGCCAATCAGGAGGGAGAATCCATGCATCCGAGTTTCTTGTGCAACATCAAGGTGGGGCTCAGGTAAATATTAGTGGGGCTGAGGGGGGGCTGCTGCACACTGAAGGTGTATTATCTTAATGCATAGCATGCAGCTTATTCCTTTACAACCCCTTTAACACAGGTCCCCAGTTATTTTATTTAAAGTGATTGTAAAGGATTTTTTTCATGTTACACTTACCTGCTCTGTGCAGTGGTTTTGCACAGAGCACCCCTGATCCTGCTTTTATTCCCTGCTGGTGATCCTGACTCCTCCCCCCCTTGCTAAATACCCCCATAGCTATCCTCTTTGGGCACTCATGCAGGCTTGGTCATGAGCCATGCTGTGTGTGTCTATTGACACACAGAGCCTAGCTCAGCAAACCCCCCACTCCCCGCTCCATCCTCACTAGCTGTGATTATGGCTCCCAGTGGCTATGGCTGCTGCATCTGAGTCAGTGAGGAGAGAGAGGAGAGAGCCACTGCTCTCAGGCACATTACTGGATCATGGTAAGTATAGGGGGGCTTGGTTGAGTTGCAGACAGAAGTTTTTTTATCTTAATGCATAGAATGCATTTAAGTAAAAACCCTTCTGCCTTCTAGAACCACTTTATTATTGACTGCTCACGCCCTGAAGAAGCGCGGAGCGTATTCATTTGAAACGCGTTGGCTGTATCTGATGCTCTTACCTATAAATCATTTTAAAAAAGTCCTTTAAGTGAGATTAACTTTTTTTACCAGGCGCTCCTCCATACAAATCCAAGAATTCACCATTTAGCGAGTGCTCCCTTTGTTGCTCTCAGAGAGCCTAGGACCAGAATAAGGTCCACCCACGCTATATTTCAATCCCAGGTCTGCTTCTTTAACCCCTTAAGGACTGCCCCATGCAGATATACTGCGGCAGGGCGGCCCTCCTGCACAAAATCGCGTACCTGCATGTGATTTTGTGAACTGGGTCGGGGGTGCGCGCAGCTCGCTCTCGCTTTGATCGGACAAAGTAGGGGCCAATCAGGGGGTCCTGTGGACCCGACGTCTGCCGGGGGACCAACTGATCGTTTTCTGGAGAGGCAGAACAGTGGGCTGCCTATGTAAACAAGATGGAGAGCTTGTGTTCTTGCTAAGCAGAAACACGGATCTTTGTTTTCCCCCCAGTTAAAGCACCCCCCCCCCACACACAGTTAGTAATCACTCCCAGGGAACACATTTAACCCTTTGATCACCCCCGATGTTAACCTCTTCCCTGCCAGTGTCATTAGTACAGTGACAGTGCCTTTTTTAGCACTGATCACTGTAATAATGTCACTGGTCCTCAAAAAGTGTCACTTAGGGGTTGATTTACTAAAGCTGGAGAGTGCAAAATCTGGTGCAGCTCTGCATAAAAGCCAATCAGTTTTCAGGTTTTATTGTCAAAGCTTAGTTGAAGAAGCTGAGGTTAGAAGCTGATTGACTCCCATGCACAGCTGCACCAGATTTTGCACTCTCCAGCTTTAGTAAATCAACCCCTCTATGTCCAATTTGGCCGCCGCAAGGTCGCAGTACCACTGAAAATCGCTGATTGCTTCCATTGCTAGTAAAAAAAATAAAAATGTTATAAATCAATTCCCATAGTTTGTAGACGCTATAAATTTTGTGCAAACCAATCAATATACGCTTATTGGGATTTTTTTTTTCACCAAAAAAAGAATACAGAGCAGAATACATATTTGCCTAAATTTATGAATAAATTTGACATTTTTTATTGGAGATGTTTTATAGCAGAAAATAAAAAATATTGTTTTTTTTTCGAAATTGTCGCTCTTTTTTTGTTTATAGCGCAAGAGATAAAAACTGCAGAGGGGATCAAATGCCACCGAAAGAAAGCTCTATTTGTGGGGAAAAAAAGATGCAAATTTTATTTGAGTACAACGTCGCACGACCGCACTTGTCAGTTAACCACTTGCCGACCGCCAACCGCAGTCTGACGGCGACAAAGTGGCTCGTTATCGCAAACTGCCGTCATATGACGCCGGCTGTGATAACTAGTGCTGTGAGCTTGCACACTCACTGTGTCCGGGGGGGGGCCAGGGAGTGGGTGCGGCGGACACGATCTCCGCTGGCTACCTGCGATGGCCCCCCGCAGTGAAAGAATGGAGGTCGGTGTATGTAAACACAGATCTCCGTTCTCATAGAGGGGGAAGGGCTGTGATCACAGGCTTCCTGTATATGGAAGCCATGATCACTCCCTTCCCCCAGGCAGCCCAGCCCCCATACAGTTAGAACACACTGAGGGAACGCAGTTATGCCTTAGAGCGCCCCCTGCAGGTTAACCCCTTCACTGCCAATGGCATTTACACAGTAATCAAGGCATTTTCATAGCACTGATCGCTGTATAAATGCCAATGGTCCCAAAAAAGTGTCAAAATGGTCCGACGTCCACCGCAATATCGCAGTACCGCTAAAAATCGCAGATCGCCGCCATTACTAGTAAAAAATAAATAAATAAAAACCCCAGAAATGAATTCTCATCGTCCGTAAATGCGGCAACTTTTGCGCAAACCAATCAATAAACGCCGATTGCAATTTTTTTTTTACCAAAAATATGAGGAAGAATATAAATCGGCCAAAACCGATGGAAAAAAATGTTTTTATTATATTTTTTTTGGATTTGTATTTTAGTAAAAAGTAAGAAATTTTTTTTTTTTTTTTTGCAAAATTGTTGTTTTTCTTTTGTTTATAGCGGCGATTATAAATGACGCAGAGGTGATCAAATACCACCAAAAGAAAGCTCTATTTAGTTTGGGTACAACATCGCACGACCGCGCAATTGTCAGTTAAAATGACGCAGCGGCGAATCGCAAAAAGTGCTCTGGTCCTAAAGTGGGAAATCCTTCCGGGGCTGAAGTGGTTAAAGGAATAATCACTTTTCTCTTCTATTGGCCATACACATATCAGGCATATTTTCGCTGATACTTTCTTTCCATATGTAAATCTCCTATGTGAAGCATAGAGAGCTCTGCTTACATCCACCTCATTCAGCGATGGAAAGCGAAGCTCACGGTGAATCACAAAGTAAATGCTTTGTCGATTTTCCTTTGCATAAGACGTTTTCTATACTCAAGAAATACTGCGATTTCCGGGGGATAAAACATAATTTTCTGTTTTAGCTTTAAAGATAAATCAGTATTCTGTTTTGAACATATTATGTGCGAATGATAAAGCCCAATTGAGGTCACAGAAAAAGATAATTAACCACTTAAGGACCGGAAGGATTTCCCATGTTAGGACCAGAGCACTTTTTGCGATTCGGCGCTGCGGCGTTTAAACTGACAATTGCGCAGTCGTGTGACGTTGTACCCAAATTAAATTTGCGTCCTTTTTTCTCCACAAATAAAGCTTTCTTTTCGTGGTATTTGATCCCCTCTGAATCATTTCTGATCACCGCTATAAAAAAAAACAGAGTGACAATTATGAAAAAAAAAATCAATATTTTTTACTTTTTGCTAAAATACAAATCCAAAAAAATATATAAAAAACAAATGTATTCATCAGTTTTGGCCGATTTATATTCTTCCTCATATTTGTGGTAAAAAAAAATCGCAATCAGGGGGAAACGCGTCGCACAGTGCTGACGTCACGCCGCCGCGATCCATTGCTGTGACCATCCAAGCCTCGGTCTTGCATCCCTGCCGGCTACCATGCCTGTCTTGTGAGTTGCCAAGATACCGTGTTTATTGATATTAAATTGTTTTAACAGTCTACTCTTAGAAGCGCCTTTCTCCTTGTTAGCGATTATTGATTGCTTTGCGCAAAAGTTGCCGCGTTTACAAACCATGAGAATTCATTTATTGCATTTTTACATTTTTTTTTCTACTAGTAATGACGGTGATCTGCGATTTTTATTGGGACTTTAATATTGCGGCGGACATGTCGGACATTTTTGACACTTTTTTAGGACCAACGACTTTTATACAGCTATCAGAAATGTAAATATCCACTGATTACTGTGTAAATGTCATTGGCAGTGAAGGGGTTAACCTGCAGGGGGCAATCAAGAGATTAACTGTGTTCCCTAGGCGTGTTCTAACCGTGAGGGGGCGGGGCTGCCAGGGGCATAAGAGATCAATGCTATTAAAATGCATTGATTACTGTATAAATGTCACTGGCAGGGAAGGGGTTAACCTGCAGGGGGAAATCTAAGGGGTCAACTGTGTTCCCTAGGCCTGTTCTAACCGTGAGGGGGCAGGGCTGCCAGGGGCATAAGAGATCAATGCTATGAAAATGCATTGATTACTGTATAAATGTAATGTCACTGGCAGGGAAGGGGTTAACCTGCAGGGGCGCTCTAAGGGGTTAACTGTGTTCCCTAGGTGTGTTCTAACCGTGAAGGGGCGGGGCTGCCAGGGGCATAGGATTTCAATGCTATGAAAATGCATTGATTACTGTATAGATGTCACTGGCAGGGAAGGGGTTAACCTGCAGGGGCGCTCTAAGGGGTTAACTGTGTTCCCTCAGTGTGCTCTAACTGTATGGGGGCTGGACTGGCTGGGTGAGGGGAGTGATCACGACTCCCATATACAGGGAGCCCACAATCACATTTCTTCCCCCTCTGTCAGAACGGAGATCTGCGTTTACATACACGGACCTCAGTTCTGTCACTACGAGGGGTGATCGCGGGTAGCCGGCAGACATCTAGTCCACCGTACCCGCTCCCTGAACACAGTGAGCGCGCGCTCACAATACTCATTCCCGCCATCAGGTGACGCCGATTCGCGATAACGAGCCAAGTTGCCGCCGTCAAGCCACGGCGGGCGGTCAGGAACTGGTTCAAGGAGAAGACGTATGGGGAAAACTCATTTGGCTGTACTGTGGATCAAAGGAGTCCAGGACTTCCACTCCTCCATGAGGACATCACAGAGCTGGTGGATGTTAGAGACCTTGTGCTCCTCCACCTTCCGTTTGAGGATGCCCCACAGAGGCTCAATAGGGTTTAGGTCTGGAGATGCTTGGCTGGTCCATCACCTTTACCCTCAGCTTCTTTAGCAAGGCAGTGGTCGTCTTGGAGGTGTGTTTGGGGTCAGGGCCGGATTAAGAACATCATGGGCCCGGTGCTGAGGATTTTGGTGGTCCTGCGATTTACATATCATGTGTAAACACACAGAGGAGGACAGCATCAATGACTCACTGGGCTGGGCCTATCTTAAAGTAGGGGCCTGGAGCTGCAGCTCCAATAGCCCCTATGTTAATCCGGCCCTGTTTGGGGGTCGTTATCATGCGGCCCAGTCTCCGGTACATTCAGTGCTGGAGGTTCCCGGAATGCGTTCCCTCAGCTTTAAATGGATCTCTGCTGAAAACGCGTCTAATAACGGATCTCTGACAACAATGACGACGCTTCTCAGAAGTGGAAAACTAGCGCATCGTTGAAATGATTCTGAAATGCGTCGGCTCACAAGTTTCTACATCAGTTCAGAATAAATAAAAAAAATATAAGAAAAAGTTCTGCGTTTTTGCAGGTGAGCGTTCTCCGCAGTGCGAAGGAATCTGACGGCTTCATTAGACTTTTAATCACCGCCTAGTCAATCTGCGGATCGCGCGTTCTCGCCGGGAGAGGAACTGGCATGAAAGCGACAGATGCCACCAACTCCTACATAGCTCTTAGAAAAAAAAAAATATAATAATTGTGTTTATCTGTGACCCGCTCTTCCTACTGTTCTTCCCTTCCTGGACTGGCATCTGAACAATTCATCATTCAAAATGAAAAGTCATGGGGTAAAGCTTTCATTTGACTCGTACAATGGGTTCGCCTTGGCACAGCTTGAGCACCGCTTTCCTTTCAGAAGAAACTTTTGATCCGTTGAATTGTCATGCAAAGTGAATGCAAAGCTAAGCGTAATAATCTGGGACTGCGCGCCTCCATCCCTAATGATAAACATTGTGGCTTCTTTCATTTTGTTTTTTTAGAAATACCTGATTGGGGAACGAGGAAAACGGTAACTAATTACCGCAAACCGCCGCCGTACGCCAGTTCTTCGACTCTAAATACCGTTGTAATAGCAGCAGGTAGCTTCCATAACCCCGGTATTTTCAGCAACGGCGGGCGGTCCGCTTTGCGATAAAAGTGGTCTCTGCGGCAGATTCGCCGCAAGATCACTTTTTATCGGGGGGTGGGAGAGGTGCTCCCCCCACCTGCCGTGCTTCAGTGGTCTCTTTTTTGGGTCCTTTCCCCTGAGAGGCTTGGAGTCGAGTGAGGGGAAGATGGCCCCGGCTCGGCTCCGTAACATTGAATGGCGGAAGCGATGTCAAACGTCACTTCCGCCCAATGGTCTTAAAGGGGATTTTTTTTTTTGAAAAAAGATATTTAATTTTTTTTATATTATTGCATTTTAGTGTAAATGTGAGATCTGTGGTCTTTTTGAACCCAGATCTCAAATTAACCACTTGCCGACCGCAGTCTGACAGCGACAGAGCGGCTTATTACCGCAAACCGCCGCCATACGATGGTGGCTGAGATAACTAGTGCTGTGAGCGCACGCGCCACCGGAGGCGCGCTCACGCACTCACTGTGTCCCGGGGGCTCTCGGACACTGGGGGAGTGGATCGGATCATCTCCGGGTCCGGTAAGCGGCGGAGATGACGGGAAAGCGGCGGGAGAGGGGTCACCTCTCCCGCCGCTGATAAAAGTGATCTTGCGGCGTATCTGCCGCTAATACCACTTTTATGTTGTTCAGAATCGCCGGCTCTAAAAAACAATATCTGAATGGTGCCATTCAGATATCACTTCTCAAAGGTAGCGACGTCATATGACGTCCACCCAACAAGAAGTGGTTAAGGGGTTAAATTTATTTTTTCCGATGTTCAAATTTTCGAATTTTCGGATTTCCGAATTTCTGAATTTCCAAACTTTCGAATTTCGGACTTTTGGCCTTTCCACTTATCGAATTTCCGAATTGCCGCATTTTGGATTTTCGGATTACCGAATTTTCGAATTTGAAAAAACGAAAATTCAGAAAAATTCTGAAATTTGAAATTCAGATTCGTCCGAACTCCTGAATTTTGAAAAATTAGTTAAAATAAAAAAACAAATTCAGAACGAAACAAATTGCACATGCCTAGTTATTTTTAAATATTAAAAAAAAAATGAACCTTTACAACCCCTTAAATAATATAATTATGTATTTCCCTTTCCACACCCATTCATAGGTCCAGTTTTGCCATTTACTATCTGTTCAATATTGCGCCATACAAAATAAAAGCTAGTAGCTGATTGAATGCCAACATCCCTATTTTGCATGTAGAAGAGAACCCTCATAATGGACCATAGCATTCGTTCACCTTTGCGTGCTAGCATGGGGGGGATTCAGTTTTTTGGGTTTTTTTGCAATTATGAAATATTTATTTATTTGCACTGTTGCTTTAATTTTTTTGTTTATCACTTTTTTGTTTCAATGTATCTTTATTGAGGTTTTACAAAGAATCAAAAAAACAGCTGGAGAACAGTAGGTACAAACAGATGTTCCGTCTAGGCATTATGACATTGTAGAGATGGTACTAAGCTAGGAATAAAAAGTCAATAGCTGAGTGAAACAAGATAATCGTAGACAGTAGTTCCATGGAGATTATAGACAGGAGAGGGGGGGGGGGAAGGGGGCTTTTTTGATCACTTTTATTGCTATCACAAGGAATGTAAACATCAGTAGGCAGTTACAGGTCCACTTTATGGAGAGATGTGGGGTCAATAAGATCCAAGATCCCTCCTTTGCACTTAAAAGCTTTAAAATCCCAAGAACGGCATTTTTTAATTGGATTCCAATGGGGGCGGAGGGGGGGGTGGGTTTGAAGCTCATGATTAGAGCCAGAGGCTCTAATAAGCTTCAAAAAAGGGTGTGCTCTGGGCACAGAGCACTGCGCTCCGAGCCCACCCACACGGATCCTCCTGCCGGCCAATCAGGAAGCGGGGCGTTAGACCTGTCACCCGATTGGCTGAAAGGACAGGTGATCCTATTGGACGTCTAGGAGGAGGAGACATGTGGCGGAAGACCCGTGATCCAAAAGAGGAGGAAGGATGAAAGCGAAGCCGCCCGTTGTTCGTAGGGCTTGCTGCCCGCCCACCCTCTACCTGGATGAGGTAAGTGCGGGGCTTTGGTGCCCGCCCACCCTCTACCTGGATGAGGTAAGTGTGGGGCTTTGGTGCCTGCCCACCCTCTACCTGGATGAGGTAAGTGTGGGGCTTTGGTGCCTGCCCACCCTCTACCTGGATGAGGTACGTGCGGGGCTTTGGTGCCCGCCCACCCTCTACCTGGATGAGGTAATGCGGGGCTTTGGTGCCCGCCCACCCTCTACCTGGATGAGGTAAGTGCGGGGCTTTGGTGCCTGCCCACCCTCTACCTGGATGAGGTAAGTGCGGGGCTTTGGTGCCCGTCCACCCTCTACCTGGATGAGGTAAGTGTGGGGCTTTGGTGCCTGCCCACCCTCTACCTGGATGAGGTAAGTGCGGGGCTTTGGTGCCCGCCCACCCTCTACCTGGATGAGGTAAGTGCGGGGCTTTGGTGCCCGCCCACCGTCTACCTGGATGAGGTAAGTGTGGGGCTTTGGTGCCCGCCTACCCTCTACCTGGATGAGGTAAGTGTGGGGCTTTGGTGCCCACCCACCCTCTACCTGGATGAGGTAAGTGTGGGGCTTTGGTGTCCGGCCGTCCTCCCTCCAGTGGGGGAGGTTCCGCCGAGTGCCACCAGCCGTCTGACTGACCGGGGGGTGATTGTTTCCCCCCCCCCCCAAAAAAAACGCCACCCACCACTGTCATTAGATAGGATGTAGTATCATCGAATTATGTATGGGTGAATCTTGCGCTACCCTTTACGTCAGGGGTAGGCAACCTCGGCACTCCAGCTGTGGTGAAACTACAAATCCCATCATGCCTCTAGGAGACATGCCTGTGATTGTCAGGTTATTGCAATGTCTTATGGGACTTGTGGGACTTGTAGTTTCACCACAGCTGGAGGGCCAAGATTGCCTACCCCTGCTTTACGTGTTGCTTGCAAATGAAATAAAAAAAACTACAAAATAACGAATGTTATAACGATGTTTTGGCTGCTAGCAGTAATGTGCGCTCCCACGCCCTGCGTCAGGTCGACACCACTTTGATGTTCAGGGTGTTCAGGGTATTCTGTAACGTTATTGGACTGTTAGTGTCCGTACAGAGGATCTCCGTACTACCCTAAACATCAAAGTGGTGTCGACCTCACGGCTCCAACGGATGGGGACTGCATTTCCCATCGCGTTCTAAGTGGGTATGTATTAAGCTACTATGATGTAGGATAGATTACTGTCACCACCCACCGCAAAAAAAACCCCCCCCCCCCTTTGTTAGTGGGGGGCCAGTCAGTCTGCCGACCACCGTGAGCCGCCTTGGAGGGGGTGACCTCCCTCCTGCCGGCCTGTGGTTTCGGGG
>BLSH010031561.1:62436-75007 GCA_018402905.1 Glandirana rugosa | reverse complement strand
TCTCTCTGCTATAGTTTCACACACAGTTTTTAGATGATTTTAGAACAGGGATATGGCTTCTCCCGGTTTTAGTTTAAGTTTAACACACAGTTTCCAGATGATTGTAGAACAGTAGTATGGGTTCTCCTGGTTTTAGTTAACATTTAACACACAGTTTCCAGATGCTTGTAGAACAGTAGTATGGGTTCTCCCGGTTTTAGTTAAAGTTTAACACACAGTTTCCAGATGATTGTAGAACAGTAGTATGGGTTCTCCCGGTTTTAGTTAAAGTCTAACACACAGTTTCCAGATGATTGTAGAACAGTGATATGGGTTCTCCCGACTTATTTATACTTTTTTCACACAGTTTGAAGATGATTTTAGAACACTAATATGGCTTCCCTGTGGCTGATATAGGGGTTTTCACACACACTTTGATGATGATTTTAGAACACTAATCTTTCCCTTAAAGCAGCAGCTGGAACCTTTCCCTGTACAACTTGGAGATGATTTTAGAAGAATAATCTTTCCCTTAAAGCAACAGACTCTACCTAGTCCAGTCAGATCGTTCTGTGCAGCAGGATGAGGTGTGAAATCTGTCTCTCAAAGCACCACTACTAGTATCTCTCCCTAGTCCTCAGTAATGCAGGATGAGATGTTCTGCAATCTGTCCCTAACAGAGCCAGCAGCATCCTCTCCCTAAACTACCCTGAGAGCATGTGACATGCAGCACGGTGACTCCAGCCCCACATAGAGGCTGGGTCACATGGTGCACTGGCCAATCACAGCCATGCCATTAGTAGGCATGGCTGTGATGGCTTCTAGGGAAAACCAGTAAAACACTTGCCCTTGGCAGCTTCTCAACACGTGGAGTAAAATAGCAGAACCCCGGACCCGAACCCGGACTTTTTTTGAAAAGTCTGGGTTTGGGTCCGGGTCCCGGACACCCAAAAGTTTGGTACGGACCCGAACTTTACAGTCCGGGTTCGCTCAACACTACTGGTAAGCCTTTATCATACTGGTGGTGGATCACAGATTACAGTGTTGCGGCACTTCGGGTGAATACTTTATCTACAGAGGAATTTAGGTGGTGTCACACCTTCATTTATATCTGATTGCTCAACACTTACTCGCTGCCTTTTGAAGATAGGTAGGGATATCAGAATGTCCATCCCACGGAGTAGGCAAAAAAAACAAACCCCCACGGATGATGAAACCTGAGAGATCAAACTGACCTGTCCAACCAGAGGAGAACAACCCAATCAATCAGGGCAGATAGCTCATTCAGGCATACATCACTCTAGTAATGGCAATCTATCAAGCAAACATGAACACTGTTGCAAGCTCTTCCATATAACATACCTTGCCTGTGATGAAACAAGCATTGGATGTTGGAAAAGTTGCATATTTGATGAACCAAGTTCAGTAAAAGCAAATTCGTTCAAGCAAGCACCCCCCAGCCTAGACATTGTATTGTTTTGGGGACATAGTCCTTCAATGTAATGTACAGCCTAGGTCAGGAACTATAGCTGGCTGGTATTCCTTTTCCCTTGAGCAGCTCATGTAACCTTTAGCTAAGCAGGGCTACCAGTTCTTGGTTGCCCCAAAGTTTTAGAGCCCTATGCTATAGTTTCTGGCCAGGTGGCACCAGGGCTAAGCAACTGAGACAGGAGAGAGACCTTTAGTGCCCAAGCTGGTCAGACAGTAGACTAGGATTGTCACCTCATCCCTTTGAAGCTGAACACAAATTAATTACACAGGTTGTTCTGAGGCTAATTTAATTCAGGTAAGGCACTAAGTGAGTTTATTTACTACCTTAATCAGCCACAGAACAACCTGTGTAATTACTACAGGTTTGGGTTTAAAGGGATGAGGTGGCAACCCAACAGTAGACAGCGGCTGGTAGCGGAATCCTAGAACAGTCCAAGGGCAGAGTAGGGAGCGAGCAAGCATAGTCACAAACATTTCCAAGTTCAGGGCTGCTAGAAAGAATTGTAGTCCAGTTAACAATCAGAGGCCAAGTTCCGGCAGCAATCCAAAGAGTAATCAGGGGTCAAGGAAGGGAATCCAAGATAACAGCAGTGGTCGAGCGGGGAAACAAGTAGGGAGGCAGGAAGTAAATGCTATCACAAGCATGGAGGCACATGCTGGTGAGATTTAAATAAGGGCACCTCCTGTGCTCAGGACCAATACAGCGAGGGGATGTGTGACTTCAGTTATTACCCTGCAGCTGATGGAAGCAGCTAGGAGTCTGAGAAGACTCATTAACCCTCAGCTGGTGGGAGAAGATGGACGGCTGGCTAACACTTGAAATGAGATCCTGGATGTGAGGAAATGTGGAGACAAACACTGCGGAGGTGTTGGTTGAATTAGCCAGGTTCTGCCATGCTGGCTAACTACTCTATGGTGCCTTGGGGGCCCAAGTTTTGATTAATTCATGACCATCTAATGGGTTCTAGGCCACGAACTCCTTCAGTGACCACATTTTTGGAAAGTCCAGGGTTAAGACAGAGAAATCCCTGAACTGAGATATTACTGATGTCCAGGGTCTTCATGGGTTAACGTTAAAGTAACCCTCATTACATGCTGTTTATAATACTAGTAGTTCAAAATACTAGCAAGAGATGGAGCAAAGCAACTGTGTAGCTTTATGAGCTTTTTAGATAGTAAAATGGTTAATGTGTATTTTTTATCTGCATATACAGTAGCTGTTTGGTTGGAGATGTCGTATAAGCGTGCAAGCTTCTATACAAATATGTATCCAGTAACAGATACACCAATGTTTTACTCAAGGTCGTACGGATTTCATTGCAGTAATAAGATACAATACTGCAAGGTCAGTTTGAAAATCAGGAGTTTGAACTGTGTCATAGCTAAAGTAAAGCTGTAATAGAAGCAAAGTCTTGAAGATGAACAGTGCGTGGGATAGATTGGACCTTTTGGTCTCTAATATTACTGCTTTTGTACATTTATGATGCTATTTTTTCTAGTTCTGGATAGCATGAGTTAAAGTGGAGGCAGGGGTGTACCTAGAGCGTTTGGCACTGGGGGGGCAAATCCTATATCTGACACCACACATCGACGCACTGACGTTGGCGTCAAGTTACATCACGTGTAGCGCCTCCGCTGCGGCCCGGAAACCGGAAGATGCAGTATGTGGGACTTTTGCAGCACTCTCAGAAAATTCAGAAAAAAAACGAGCAACCTAATTGAAATCTATAACACTGCAGCTATAAATGTGGGTTAAATGTAGGAAGACCCCCTTTTACATTACACAGCCCCCGTACCTCTTGTACCTACAGGTAAGCTTATAATAAGGCTTACCTGTAGGTCCTGTGAATATCTCCTAAGTGTGCACTGTTTAGGAGATATTCACAAGCGATGCTGCCGGTGACGTCACTGGCGCATGCTCTCTGAAGGGACGGCATACCATCATGCGTGGGAGTAACATCACCACGTAAGATCACCACGGCTCCAGCTGTTCAAACCCGGAAGGAAGACAAGATGGAGATGGCAGCACCAGGTAAGTCTGTCATAATGTGCTAGTATGCAGTGCAGTATCAACTGGCTCCTAACGCAGTTTAATTGGTGGTAGGCTTGTGGCTTACTTGGCCACCACAGAGCCATTGATGGAAATGTTTTTCTTTGACTTCAAGTGAAACATCTGCTAAATCCATTCTGTCTGGGATATAAGACCTTCTTTTGGAAAAGATATTTAGCTATATTCCCAAGGAATAACCACCACGGGTGCACTTGGGCCTCCTCTTTTCACTTTGTGGCATCTGCACACATGGCCTTTCGTAAGCCTGGATGTTGGGCTCTGCCATCTGAGTGGTCAGAACGGTAGGCAACCTGGGGCCCTCCAGATGTTGCAGAACTACAAGTCCCATCATGCCTCTGGGAGTAATTGTAACTGCCAGCCTTGCAATGCCTCATGGGAAATGTAGTTCCACAACAGCTGGAGGGCTACTGGTTGCCTACCCCTGGTCTAAGGAATATTCCTGCACTTTTTGTTTAAATTGCTCTGGTCAATAACCCAGTCCCCCATTGATTGAAGGTTAGCTAATCCCCCTGATAAAGATTGTGATTCTTATTATTGAAATGCGTTGGGATAATTGTTGGCGGCACCAGGATTATCATCTTTTTTTCTGTAATATATTGGGGCACTTGTAACCAGAGCTCATATTTTAATCTTTTTAAATGTAATTAATAATTTTAATGAATGTGGCATGTCTTAACATTTGTAACACTAAAAATGTATGATTTAAAAAAAAAAAAATATTTAGTAATTGTTCCACTTAATATTTTTTGCTGCAAAAAAAACTCCTGGGGGAGTTTCCATTTTTTCAAGTACATTGACTAAACCCTGCAGGAGGCCCACTTAACTTTTATTTCAGTAGCGGTTTACTATTGCTCTAAACCCCTGTCAGGTTTGTATTGCTGTACATAATAGAAATGTGCTAGCTCTTCTATTGTTTGCATCCAGTGTTAGAAGCCACATCACATTACTTAAGCTCAATTGTTCCAGTGAGGCTTCTCGTATTCTTCAGAGAACCCTGTAAGGGAAAAGAGTCCCGAGAAAAACTCTACTAGACAAGATTCAGTAAGAGCGTGTGATCTCCCCTTCCAACAGTTATCTATACGTATTAGAACTTGCAGGGGTCCTCTTCAGGGGCGTAACTACATGGGTTGCAGGGGCTGCAATTGCAACCACGCCCCGTGCTCCAGGGGGCCCGTGTGCCTCCCTTGTACACCTGGATAGGAGGGGTGGTGGGGGCGGCATTTAGAGGAACCAATCTCCTCCATTTTTCTCCTAATGCAGGAGATTGGTTCCTCTATATGCTGCCCCCGCCGCCCCTCCTATCCAGTTTACTTGTCTTCTGCTGTTCCCTGGGTCCCTGTGTGCTTCCTTGGTCCCCCCCACAGAGCTGCTGTCTTCCCCCCTTCTCTCTCCTGCCAGCTGCTGTAGAAGATGTGTCATGATGGAGAGATGGGAACGGGTCGGTAAATTTGTCGTTTGCCGGCTCCTTCCTTTTCTGAATGGACAGAGTCAGTGATTGATACCAATTGGTTCATTCATAACTGAAGCATAGTAAACTGTTTTCACTATACTTCAGTTTCTGAATGAATGGGAGGCTCGGTACACAACTATTAGTTTATTCAGTGGGACCATAATAAAGAGACCCGTGATGAAAGTAAAGGTCCCCAGGATCAGTGGGAAGGGCCCTGGCCAGGGGTCAGAGGGGCCCTTCATAATTTCTTGCACCGGGCCCTGAAGGTTCTAGTTACGCCTCTGGTCCTCTTCCATATACTCTAGGTACGGGGGATCAAAGACCCAAGAGCAAGGACTTGTGGCTAACTTCTACACAACAACCATGCAATCGGTGAAATGTTTACATCAATAGGTCTTCTTTATCATGGTAGATCCAGGCCACTACCTTGGCGTCGCACTGCAACACCAGGGGCTACCAAAGTGCCAACATACAAGGTTAAATGTCTTGTTTTAGGAGAAGGGAAATCCAATTACTTCATACTGCAGCAGAGGCAACCCTTTGGAAGGCCAACTACCCCTTCTGAAACAGAGACTGTTCACATACCAAAGCATAGGCTAAATCACTAACATCTTAGAAAGAAGGGGAGACACTACAATGCTTCAGTAGTGACAGTTCATTGACTTCAACCAGATCCCCCAAAATTTCCCCTAAGAAAGTGTTAGCAAAAAACCTGAAAATACTCTTCTGCACTCAGTGTCCCTAAGAATGTAGCCAAAAAAATTCCTGTGCAAATTTCCAAACTTTCATGTATATATATTGTAATATTGGGTTGATTAAACTCAAGCAGTAGGTGCATTTACAATCCAAAACGATATATTAGGACATGGCAGCCCACTTTTATTTAAAAGCAAGTCAAAGTTCTTACAGATAGCTCTTCCCACACAGGGGGTTCTCACCATCGCTGCAAAGACATAGCATTCAGCCTAGGGTTGCCACCTCATCCCTTTAAACCTGAACACATATAAATTACACAGGTTGTTCTGTGGCTGATTAAGGTGGTAATTAAACCCACTTGGTGCCTCATCTGCATTAAATTATCCTCAGAACAACCTGTGTAATTCATATGCGTTCGGGTTTAAAGGGATGAGGTGGCAACCCTAATTCAGCCTCCTGGCTCTCTTGTGGCAGCTTTAATGCTCCGAGTACCTCTGTAGGGTCTTCTTGACCATCAAATGACTTTTGGTCTTCCTGACCATCAAACACGTCCCAGTGGTATGTGTAGAGGCTGACCTTTAGCTTTGCATTTTCCTTTGCAGCTCCCTAGCTGCGCTTTTGTTCCTTCTGGGTTCTCTCTACAGCCCCCTGGCTGCTCCCATCCAACATGGACTTCCTCTGAGACCTGGGCCTTCCTCTGTCCCAACCTGACCTTGATGCACGGCAGCATCCCACACCACTCCCCTCAGACACACTGACCTCCCTCAGGAGGTTGGGGCCCCAAGCTCTAATTCTGGCTCTATTATGAAGCCAGCACACACCTGAGCAATTAGTGTGCTTACTTTTCCCAAAATCTGGCTTGAACCACCTTTTACAGAGCAGCATGGGGTCTTCCTGCTACATATCCCCCCCCTTTGTTTCGAAACTGGAGGGAGGAACACATGAGCCTGTCACTATGGATGGGGCACCTCTGTACCAGCCATTAGCTGCATAGGCCCAACACTTTTTCCAGGTACGTTTCCACAAGCGCTTCATCTTGGCACTTCTGTGCTAACTATCAGCGACAGGAGTCTTAACCTGTCCAACCTCCTTTCTAAAGGGGCACTCCACCCAATATACAAAAAAGACATGACCCCTAATCCTGCGACCTTGTGCAGTATCTGGTGCATGATAGGCCTAGTGCCAGATCCGACAGCTAGTTCTCAGAGGTGTCCCATCCATAGTGACAGGTCCATGTGTTACTCCCTCCAGTTCGAAACAAAGGGGGGGAGATGTAACAGGAGGACCCCGTGCTGCTCTGTAAAAAGGTGGTTTAAGCCAGATTTTGGGAGAAGAAAACACACTGATTGCTCAGGTGTGTGCAGGCTTCATAATTTTGTTTGTGCAGGGAGGTGTGGATAAACCTATGCAAACACACAAACAGAGAAGAGTTCAAGGCTCCAGGGGGCAATACCATTTATTTTTGTATTGGTTGAACTGGATGGACTTGTGTCTTTTAACCAGGCTAACTATGTAACTATGTATTAAAAACTAAACAAAGGGACTTGATAAAGGAAGCCACACCCTCCGAAACATGTGGTCATAGCAACAGCTCACACTCGCCAATAGCAGCCAGCTTCTCGCATCACCTGACCCTGGCGGCTTCATGTGCATGTGAACTGTCAGCACGTATGTGATCAAACATAGCGGTGACTGCATTTGGTCCAGGACTGCTGCCATATCCACACTGTCAGACGGAGCTCCTATCAAGGATGGTGAGAGGATTTTGGTGCACGGTACTGTGGTGGGGAGACGTGATTGATAAGCTCTGATTTATATTTGCTTGTGAGTGCATTTTTATCTTTAATAATAAAAAAAAAAAAAAGGGTATTGCACCAGAGACTGTGCGCTCCTCTCATCTGCGACTATAGACTGCTTAGTGTGCCGCTCAAGCTCACTGAAACGGGGTGTACATCCCAAACATCTGCATGGGAGGGAGCTCGCCCCAGCTCCTGCAATCACTTGAGGTAAAGAGAGGACTCCCTAGAGCTGCACATCCATGCTGTCCCTGGAACGGCCATTACTGCAGGACATAAATTGGGATATAATACTAGATAAAATGAACACAGAAGAAAAACGGGAATGTTTTAGGAGCATATTAAATAAGGGTATCAGTGCATTCCAGTGGGCAATAAATTTAAAATAGCAAAGGTGAAACCTGGGTGGTTAAACCGTAATGTGAAAAGCCTCATTAAAGCGGTAGTAAACCCATCCATTTAACAGTTTAAAAACCAGTTACATCTCTGGCATGTGCCGGAGATGTAACACTCCCATTGGTTGTGTTCTAAACCAAACTGTCAAACCATCCAATGGCTGGTGTCATAGCTGATCACATGTGCAGCATCATGGCAGTTGTAGATTAAAAAGAGGCCAAGATGGCAGCTTCCTTGGCTGAAAAGGTTAGGAGGGTTTACTACCACTTTAAGGAGAAAAACTTGGCCTTTAAAAAATATAAAGGGGGAGGGTCAACTTCTGGATCCAAAAACTACAAGGAATGTAACAAGAGGTGCAAAAATGCAATCAGGGCGTCTAAAAAGGATTATGAGAAACACACAGCGGAGGAGAGTAAAAAAAACCCAAAGAAATTCTTTAAGTATATTAATAATAAAAAGGCAAAATCAGAGCACATTGCACACTTGAAGGATGATAATGGGAGGATGGTTACAGATGACACAGAAAAGGCAACGGTATTGAATACCTTCTTCTCCTCAGTTTTTACACAGGAAAAGGAGGGGTTTATCAACCACAACCATACGGTTAGTGCCACAGCACAGTACATTCCCTTGTGGCTAACGGAGGCCGGAGTCAAAGAAAAACTAGATAAACTCAATACAAGTAAATCACCAGGACCAGATGGCTTACACCTGAGAGTTCTCAGTGAACTGAGTCAGGTTATAGCCAGGCCATTGTTCCTAATCTTTGTAGATAGCATAATGACGGGATTGGTACCAGCCGATTGGAGGAAAGCCAATGTGGTGCCAATATTTAAAAAAGGGCAGATACATATTCCTGGGAATTACAGGCCAGTTAGCCTAACATCAATAGTGGGTAAGTTATTGGAGGGGATAATTAGAGACTATATCCATAAATTAACTGAAGAGGGTAACATCATTAGCAGTAATCAGCATGGGTTTATGAAGGGTCGTTCCTGCCAGACAAACCTGCTAACATTCTACGAGGAAGTGAGCTGCCATATAGATAGGGGGAGGTCAGTGGATGTGGTGTAATTGGATTTTGCAAAAGCTTTTGACACAGCACCCCATAAATGCTTGATTTACAAGCTAAGATCTGCAGGTATAGACCATAAGGTTTGTTCTTGGGTAAAGAACTGGTTACAGGGGCGTGTCCAAAGGGTGGTAATTAATAATTTGTACTCAGACTGGTCTAGAGTGACAAGTGGGGTGCCCCAAGGATCTGTTTTGGGACCAATATTATTCAATTTATTCATTAATGATCTAGGGCAGGGGTGTCAAACTTGATTTCATCATGGGCCGTATCAGCATTATGGTCACCCTGAAAGGGCCGGTTGTATATGTAAGACTAGATGTCCAGAGCACCACCTCTCTTACATCAGTTGCCAAGAGCTCCCCCCACCATCAGAAGTCAAGGTTCCCCCACCCTTCCTTACATCACGGTGGGGGCAGAGCTGGGAAGCAGAAAGTGCAGGGTCTAGAGGAGGACCACAGTAGTGGTGTGAGGGCCACATGAAATAACCTGGAGGGCCTGATTCGGCCCCCGGGCCTTGTGTTTGACACCTGTGATCTAGGGGAAGGGATTAACAGCTCAGTCTCAATCTTTGCTGACGATACAAAAATAAGCAGGGTAATAACATCACAGCAGGATATTGACATCTTACAGAATGACCTGAACAAATTAACGGAGTGGGCAGACATATGGCAGATGAGGTTCAATGTAGATAAATGTAAAGTAATGCACTTGGGGGCAAAAAAACATAAACAAAGTACTCTCTACGGGAAGAGCCTCTGGGGGAATCGAGAGTGGAGAGGGATCTGGGGGTCCTAGTACATGGCAGAATGAGCAATAGCATGCAATGTCAAGCTGCAGCAACCAGAGCAGGTAGAATATTTACCTCCAGGGATTTGCTCCAGGGATAAAACTATAATTCTGCCACTATATAAAAGCCTGGTAAGGCCGCATTTGGAGTATCCTATCCAGTTCTGGTCACCAGTCCTCAGAAAGGATGTACTGGAGCTGGAGAGAGTCCAAAGGAGGGCAACAAAACTGATAAGAGGAATGGAAGACCTTACTTACGAGGAACGACTGCAGGCGCTGAACGTATTCTCTTTGGAGAAGCAACGCTTGACAGGGGACATGATTGCGATCTATAAATATCTCAATGGGGATCCGAGCATAAAAGAAAAAACTGGTTAGTCTCAGGGAATGTAGGACGACAAGGGGACACACACTGAGACTGGAAGAAAAGTGGTTTAATCTGAGAATGCGTAGGGGGTTCTTCACTGTTAGGGCAATAAAGTTGTGGAATGCTCTTCCACAGTCAGTAGTGACTGCGGGTAGTATGGGCATATTTAAAAAAACTATTGGATGTTTATCTCAATGAGTATAACATACAGGGATATGGGTACTGACAGGAGTACACCTACAAGGGTTGAACTGGGTGGACTATTGTCTTTTTTCAACCTTGACTACTATGTAACTATGAATAGATGTATGAGTGGCAACCTCAGTCTGGACCATGACCATGCTTCCAACTTATTTGGCCATTTGGTCAGGACTAAGCTCCAAGGGGCTGAGTGAAACATGTTGGGGGTGTGGCCTGCTCGGAGGTTGCCACTCATGCATCTATTCCAGGGACAGCACAGATTTGCCGCTCCAGGGAGTCCTTTCTTTATGCACTTCTCTTCTGTTTGTGTGCTTGTAATTTCCAGTGCCCGTTGGTTGTGAGAGCAGAAAGGCTGGAATCATTTTGAACTTTCAAGGCTGGAATCATATTAAACGTTTGGGCCCTCTTTGTGCAGGTCACCTGTGGCTTTAGAGCAAGTACTGGCATAAATATGTGTACACAGTGGCTAAACCTATGCATATGCACCCATAACTGTTCTTGGGTCAATAAGTCCAGTGGCAGAGTCAGGGGCATTTCTCTTTCGAAAAAGCTGCAGGCAGCCACCTTTAGGGACATGCCATCCAACTCTGTGTTTATTCCCAATATACATTTACT
The DNA here is from genome assembly GCA_018402905.1 of Glandirana rugosa. Lineage (NCBI taxonomy): Eukaryota > Metazoa > Chordata > Amphibia > Anura > Ranidae > Glandirana > Glandirana rugosa. The sequence goes on along the minus strand of BLSH010031561.1, from coordinate 64,084 downwards.
TTAATAATTCCATATGAATAGAGATGAGCCAATAACTAAACATCTGCTCCGCTTGCAGTTCTCACCAATCTGCTCTCATGATCCGACCTGCTGGGTTCTAATCTGCTGATCTACCCATAATTAATCCCACCAGTTTTTTTTTTTTAATTATTTTAAATGAAGAACAAAAAAAAACAAAAAAATATTGTGAAATGATTTGATGGCTCAAGTTCTTTAGGACTACTGTAGGGGAGGGTAATGAGAAATTTAACTGTCAGAGGAGATCATTAACTTTCATAGAGATTTTACAGCATGCAATGGGACTGATTATTCCTTTGCTGAGAAGAGAAACATTGGGCTGCTTCCTCTCTTCAAACATGCTTCACAAAACAAACAGTAAAATGTCGCAATGTTCAAGGACAAGCAGACACCGGAATCAAATACAAGCCAATTGAGATGGCCCGGTTACTTGTTCTGCAAGATGTTGCCCTCCAGGAGATTCCATATGAAAAACTTGGACATTAAGCCCAAGCCCCGACGGAGAGTTACTTGGCCTCCAAAACATGATGTCTACGGTTGTTCTTCTTGATGGAACATCTCTATTAACAATAAAGGATAGTAGACGTTTAAGATGATCCTTTGGCACTCTGCTATGACTTACCAGAACAGTTGGATCTCATGTTATGATGTATAGCACAGGTGTCAAACACAATGGGGCCAAATCTGGCCCTCCGGGTCATTTCATGTGGCCCTCACACCTTAGCTGCAGCACTCCCCTCATCTCCACCACCCCCTGTCTCAACAGTCGGCGGCAGAGTGGAGGACAGAACTCCTTCAGATCCTGCTCCCCTCTGTGCAGCTGCAGCACCCCCTCATATTCACCCCCCCTGGTCTCAGCATTCAGAAGACTCCAGCTCTCCTCTGGTCCTCCTCTAGACCCTGCTCTTTCTGCTTCCCAAGTCTGCCCCCATTGTGATGCAAGGAAGGGTGGGGAACCCTTAACTTCTGATGGTGGGGGGGGCTCTTGGCATCTGATGTAAGGGGGGGGGTGGTGCTCTGGACATCTAGTCTTACATATACAACCGGCCCTTTCAGGGCAATCATAATGCTGATACGGCACACGATGAAACCAAGTTTTACACCCCTGATGTATAGGATTCAGCGCTTACAGGATGCACAGCAGCAAGGGGGATGAGAGCTTCAGGGTCCTAGGGAGCGTGGCACAAGGAGGGTAGAGGAAGGTGGGATGGAGCCGTGGGGCAGCCTGCCCATGGAGTAGAAGCAACTCTGTCAAGGTAGCAAAGGAGAGAAGCGGCACCCCACTAAGTGCAGCATTTAGTATAAAAACACATTTTATTAAAATTACACTTACAGGAATAAGGTGTACATTGGGCATCAAAATAATGTAGTCCTGGGATTCTCCTCCGGGGTGTGCCTGGTGGTGGTGCAGGTCCCACAGTCCTGGTGTCCTGGCCATGCTGGTGGTGTCCAGAACTTCAAGGATTCAGGTGGGCTGGGGGGGCATCATAAGACCGGGATCCAGGTGGAGGAGAGAGGAGGTATGCAGGTGTCTAGGCGCGCGTTCGGAGCATCCGTGCTCCCTCGTCAGGCCTCTGACGCCCCTCTGAAGGAGGCACCCGTCCGACGGGGTGCCGAGGTAGGGTGGAAG
>BLSH010031561.1:13932-33467 GCA_018402905.1 Glandirana rugosa | reverse complement strand
CCAGGTTATGGGTTCAAGACTCAACGATAAAAAAAAAAAATCATAATTCCGAAAAATAAAATCGTGTAGTTATTATATTTGGCATTGAGGTGGTCTTCTGAGCCTATAACTGGGGTATTTCTGTGGTTGGTGTGATTATTTGCACCGGGGGCCCCATAACCATGCTATGGGCACCAAACACCTTCAATAGTCTTTTGTGTGGGGCCTGGAGACGGTGCTCATTGCTACTGCAGAATAATCCTCAGGCAAATTCCCCTGCAAAGTAAAACTTCCCCTTGCAAAGTGAAAAGTCTATTTGCTTTTAACAAAGCAACCCATTAGTGTCAAACGTGTAAGAACATTGAAGGGAAGAAGCATTATCGGGCCATGCAAGAGCTACTAATGCAAGTTGAGCAAAGAATTCCAATTAAAAATGACCCCCTGGAATACCGTATAACCCCCCCCCTAGAAGATCATGTATTAATTAAAGTTTGAAGGAGAATTATCATACAGAAGTCAACCGAAGATGGAGACAGGATGACGCGGCCCTTCCACCCTCAAAAATTAATGAGCGGTAGACAACTATAGCCGTTCTGGCATGTTATTCTATCCGATAACACAGAATACTGCTTAAGAAGAAGACATAATTACACTCTAGCAAGAGCTAAAATATGAGGGCTTTACCGAAAGTAATGGAACGCCTGGTCCTGGACAATCAATGCATAACCATTCGTGAAATTGCACAAGAGACAAATCGTTCTGTGGGAACGGTGACCACAAGTGAAGCAGGCTTGTCCTAGGATGGTGCAGGCGGACCGACAAATCTTTTTATGCCAAAGCTTTCCACGCAGTCGTTAAATGCTGGGATAGGCGTATAAATGTATCAGGGGAGTATGTTGAAAAATAGATGCAATTTCCACTCCTTGAAACTCAATAGTCCCGGATAGATTTGAATGCCCCTCGTATATTTTACTAACTTACCTAGGTCATTGAAATTTCACATGTTGGAAGTATAATTCTTCCTCCAGTCTAGAGCAGCCTTTCTCAACCTTTTTAACACAGAGGAACTTCCAGGTTTCAAAGAAACCTCTGCTAAAAATGACTATCTACAACGTATGATGGTCAGTGGGAAAAATGCTCCTTACACTTGTGGCCACCAGGAAGAATTACCCCCTTACAGACATCTAAAAAGATCAATGGTATCATTGGGAATTTATCTGAGAGCCAGAAATTGCTCAGGGAAGCCCTAGAAACCTCTGGAGGAACCCTAGGGATCCATGGAACCCTGGTTGAGTAGCCCTGGTCTATAGTAGCCCTTCTATTTTTTTTATTGCAGGTAAATAATTTAGACAGGAACCATATAACCTACCAGTCAGTCCCTGCCCTCATGGAGCTTACAGTCTAAGGTCCCTAACTCATATTCATACATACATATACTAGGGTCAAATTAGACAGGAACCACATAACCTACCAGCGTGTCTTTGGAATATGGTAAGAAGCCAAAGTACTTGGAGGAAACCCACACAAGCACAGGGAGAACATGCAAACTCCAGGCAGGTGGTGCTAAGGTTGGGATTTGAGCTGGCGACCCTAGTGCTGCTATGTGGAAGAATTAATCATTTAGCCCCTAGAAACCTCTGGAGGAACCCTAGGGATCCATGGAACCCTGGTTGAGTAGCCCTGGTCTATAGTAGCCCTTCTAGTTTTTTATTGCAGGTAAATAAAGGATTCCAAGCAGAAGCAACATGCCGTCACTGAGTTCTTGATGAAGGAGGGATGCAGGCTGTCAGACATCCACAGAAGCCTGCAGAATGTTTACAGAGATGACACCACTGAAAAGAGAATGTGCACAGACGGATGAAGAAATGTAAATGGCGGTTTCGCCATAAACATTTTGTAGCTTTTCTGTGGTCTTCTGTGGATGTTGGACAGCCTGCACCCCTCCTTCATCAAAAACTCAATGGCAGCATCTTGCTTCGGCTCGGTATCCATTAATTACAGCTAGTTTTAGATCACCCCCACCCGTGTTCTTAACCTCATTTATTTACTTCAGGTATTTATGTAGCACTGTTAATTCACACAGCGCTTTACATATATTTTGTAAATTCACTCCAGTTTCTGCCCTCATGGAGCTTACAGTCTAAGGTCCCTAACTCACATTCATACATACACATACTAGGGTCAATTTAGACAGGAACCACATAGCCTACCAGCGTGTCTTTGGAATATGGTAAGAAAGCAAAGTACTCAGGGGAAACCCACACAGGCACAGGGAGAACATGCAAACTCCAGGCAGGCGGTGCTAAGGTTGGGATTTGAGCTGATGACCCTAGTGCTGCTAGGTGGAAGTATTAACCATTTAGCCCCTAGAAACCTCTGAAGGAACCCTAGGGATCCATGGAACCCTGGTTGAGTAGCCCTGGTCTATAGTAGCCCTTCTATTTTTTTTTATTGTAGATAAATAATGGATTCCAAGCAGAAGCAACATGCCATCATTGAGTTCTTGATGAAGGAGGGATGCAGGCTGTCAGACATTCACAGAAGCCTGCAGAATGTTTACAGAGATGACACCACTGAAAAGAGAATGTGCACAGACGGATGAAGAAATTTAAATGGTGTTATCTCCATAAACATTCTGTAGCTTTTCTGTGGTCTTCAGTGAATGTTGGACAGCCTGCACCCCTCCTTCATCAAAAACTCAATGGCAGCACTTTGCTTCGGCTCAGTATCCATTAATTCCAGCTAGTTTTAGGTCACCCCCACCCGTGTTCTTGACCTCATTTATTTATTTCAGGTATTTATGTAGCACTGTTAATTCACACAGTGCTTTACATATATTTTGTAAATTCACACCCGTTTCTGCCCTCATGGAGCTTACAGTCTAAGGTCCCTAACTCACATTCATACATACACATACTAGGGTCAATTTAGACAGGAACCATATAACCTACCAGCGTGTCTTTGGAATATGGTAAGAAACCAAAGTACTCGGAAGAAACCCACACAAGCACAGGGAGAACATGCAAACTCCAGGCAGCTGGTGCTAAGGTTGGGATTTGAGCTGATGACCCTAGTGCTGCTAGGTGGAAGTACTAACCATTTAGCCCCTAGAAACCTCTGGAGGAACCCTAAGGATCCATGGAACCCTGATTGAGTAGCCCTGGTCTATAGTAGCCCTTCTAGTTTTTTTATTGCAGGTAAATAAAGAATTCCAAGCAGAAGCAACATGCCGTCATTGAGTTCTTGATGAAGGAGGGATGCAGGCCGTCAGACATCCACAGAAGCCTGTAGAATGTTTACAGAGATTACACCATTGAAAAGAGAATGTGCACAGACGGATGAAGAAATGTAAATGGTGTTATCGCCATAAACATTCTGTAGCTTTTCTGTGGTCTTCTGTGGATGTTGGACAGCCTGCACCCCTCCTTCATCAAAAACTCAATGACAGCACATTGCTTCGGCTAGGTATCCATTATTTCCAGATAGTTTTAGGTCATCTCCCCATGTTCTTGGCCTCATTTATTTATTTCATGTAGCACTGTTAATTCACACAGCGCTTTACATATATTTTGTAAATTCACATCAGCCCATGCCCTCAAGGAGCTTACAGTCTAAGGTCCCTAACTCACATTCATACATACACATGCTAGGGCCAATTTAGACAGGGACCATATAACCTACCAGCGTGTCTTTGGAATATGGTAAGAAACCAAAGTACTCAGAGGAAACCCACACAGGCACAGGGAAAACATGCAAACTCCAGGCAGGTGGTGCTAAGGTTGGGATTTGAGCTGGTGACCCTAGTGCTGCTAGGTGGAAGTACTAACCATTTAGCCACTGTGCTTTAAATGGAAAATACTGCCCTCCTGAGCCTTATTCACACCCTTGATTATTTAAAGGGGCTGTAAAGGCTGAAGGTTGCATTCTATGCATGAAAGCAAAAAACCTTCGGTGTGCTGCTCCCCCCACAGCCCCTCCTCCCCTAATACTCTCCGGAGCCCCCTCTCGATCTAGCGATGTGCATGGAAGAGACTCCCTCTTCTCATTGGCTGAGACAGCAGCAGGAGCCATTGGCTGTCCACTGCTGTTAATCACAACTAGTGAGCCAATAAGGAGAGAGTGGGGGGGGAGCTTTGGCTCTTTGTGTCCTATGGATGCAAAGACCAGGGCTCAGGAGGAAGAATGCAACAGGGGCACTGGTCCAGGGGGAGGAGCCAGGAGCACTGACGGGGAACCCGAGAAGCAGAGGATCGGGGCTGCTCTGTGCAAAACCACTGCACAGAGCAGGTGAGTAGGACAAACCGAACCTTTAATGCCACTCTGAAGTTTTCAATCATGAAGTTATTAATTAGTGCAAGAGAACAGAAGAACGGAGAGAATGGAGAAGAAGAACATAGCCGTAGAAGGAAGAAAGATTGTAGGAAGAGAGGGAGAACAGGCCCTGAGCCTGAGCCCAATCCATTCACCACCCAGGGCAAGTATGTACAGTATCTGGGGGGGCTGCTAGAGTAATTCCAGGAAAGGAGGGGGGGGGGTGCTCCATGATATGCTAAACCTTATTGTGCTTCATCATTGATAGTCATTGATATTATTAACAGTCAAGTATTGCAACCTTTTGACATCCCTGATCCTGGTCTGAAGTTCCTTCAAAGAGGGAGGTTCACATCTTTTATAGCTAAGGGCAATTAGACATCGTTCTGCCATGAGGATATGAAACCAACAGCTGTCCGATTTTTTATTTAAAACGACTTTCCCTGTTTGTTTTTTACGTATTCTCTTCTTGTGTTGAGCACATCCTGTAGACTCTAGGGGATTGATTTATTAAAGGCAAATAGACTCTGCACATTGCAAGTGTAGCTGCACTCTTCACAGTACAGTTGCTCCAGAGCTTAGTAAATGAGATGGAGCTTCACTTTGCAAAAAATACCCAATCACATGCAAGGAAAAAAAAAAAAACAGCTTTTTTGCTTGCACATGATTGGATGATGGAAGTCAGCAGAGCTTTTAGGAAATTAACCCCTTTATTTCTAAGGAAAGGCTGAGCTGAGTAAGTGTTCTCGCTCTTTCCTGAACCACAAGCAGCCATGCCAGCCTCCAGTCTACCAACGCATTTTGGCAGTAGTCACTGCAGTAAAATTGGAATGTTCAGCTGCTGTTGGAGTGTTTGTAATTAGGACATCCTTGACAGCAGAACAGCCAGGCCCTAGATCTCTCTATAAAACCTTCACATAGATGTCACCTGGTGAAACACAAAATATCCTGAATCATGGTTAATGAAAAACTGACAAGACAAACAAGCTAGGTTTGCAAGAGTGTGGAACCCCTGGATTGCATATCTTCAAGCCTTCTAGATGCTGGGCCACCTCATTGATGGAGGTCAGAGCCGAAGGGCCAACCCTGGCTTTCTCTCCTTCTTTCCCTCTTTCCTTCTCTACTCTCTTTCTTTCTATTACAGTTTTGGTTATGCTTTGATAATGTTGACGGGGGAAAATTTTTATATTTCCTAAAGAATGAGGTTTTGAGAATTGAGGCACTGGGTTTAATCCCTGGAAATAATGTACCCCTACCTCTCTTGCAGTTTATCATAATGTTATTTTACAATTACTTTCATTTTCTGTTTTCTTTGCATAGCCTTAGATATACGCTTGCTATATTAGATAGGGCTTAATCACTAGGCCAAATCTTTTTTAGATTTAGGTGTACTTTGGTTACTATGATATGGCCTTTGAGCACCAGGGAGGAAGCATCCACTTTTTGACATTTGCTTAACATTGTTTATGCTTTTGTATAATGCACGGAGCTTTGCAATAAAAATGATTTGGAAAAAAAAGCTGTTTGCTCATTGAAACTGCAAATACATTAATTTTGTGTGAACGCCACAAGATCAAATGTTGGGACCCTTACTTTTTAAATGATATCGGGTCTGGGATTAAAAGTACCATTTCAGTGTTTGCAGATTACACCAAGCTATGTAGTGGAATAACGTCCTTGCAGGATGTCTCCAACTTACAAGCCAACCTCAATGCACTGTCTAATTGGGCGACTATGTGGCAAATGGGGTTTAATGTTGATAAATGTAAAGTTATGCACTTGGGGGCTAAGAATATGCATGCATCATACATACTAGGGGGAGTACAACTGGGGGAATCCATAGTGGAGAAGGATTTGGGGGAATCCATAGTGGAGAAGGATCTGGGGGAATCCATAGTGGAGAAGGATCTGGGGGAATCCATAGTGGAGAAGGATCTGGGGGAGTCCATAGTGGAGAAGGATCTGGGGGAGTCCATAGTGGAGAAGGATCTGGGGGAATCCATAGTGAAGGATCGGGGGAATCCATAGTGGAGAAGGATCTGGGGGTTTTAGTAGATCATAAGCTTAATAAAGGCATGCAATGCCAAGCTGCAGTTTCCAGAGCGAGCAAAATCCTTTCTTGTATAAGAGCGGTATGGACTCCAGAGATAGAGAAATCATTTTTCCCCCCTGCACAAATCATTAGTAAGACCTCATCTGGAATATGCAGTTCAGTTTTCAAAAAGGATATCGGGGAACTGGAGAAAAAGATAACTGTGAATTGGGAAAATACCACTTTATCGCCATTAGAATGACTAGAGGAGCATACTTATGGCTTATGATGCTTAGCACCATCTAGTGGCCATAATGTGGTATTTCCCCCATACATACTAATTTAGTTTTTTTCAAGAATGACATTCAACTGGCATAAAATATAGCCTGAAAAAAAAATCAGTTTTCACTCACTCCGAATGTATTTACATGCAGTTTTAATGGGTGAACAGCTATGAAAAGTTTTTATAACAACACCCCGATGTGTACAAAGTCGAGTGAGAGTGCCAAACAAAAGGGCCAAGAGAAAAACAAAACATCCAATGCGCGTCAGTGGCTCAAAATATCTCCCTCTTCTTCAGGGCTCAGGTTTTGTAAGTGGAAGAATTCAAAGATGGAATAATCACCAGAAATAAGCCTCAATTATAAGGAAGTTACAAGATGCAAAGAATCGCTGTGTGAGCAGAATGGCCTTTGGACCTCTCTATGTTCCGGCACTGCAGTTCATCAATACAGATTGGTCTTGGACCCATCGTCTGGCTGTTGCTGCTCAGGAGATGTCAAGAGGCTGCTATTAAGATAGATTCAGGTCCTTTATACTAATTGTATGTAAACGTATATTTAATGATTTTATAATGAATACATAACTGGATTAAATGATATTTTATAGCTGCCTGGAGTTCACTTAGATATCAGTAATCATTAATAAATATGAATAATGCTGTATCAGTGCTATAAATTAAACTCTTTAGTCCTTATGGGAAACCCAATGCTAATTCAACAATATATGGTTTTCAAAATATGTAATTGTAAGCGTTAAGTGGTGGTAAACCTCAGACATGAAATATGAACAAAGCATATCCCTCTATAGTGCGTACTTGTCTCAACCCAGAGCACTAATTGTTGTAATTTCTGCCTGCTGCCTTCTTCCTCTGCTATCAGCATGAGTCACTTCTGAAAAGTTTTCCTGATACCAAGGAAGATGAAAAGGTGACAGAAGAGGGAGCTCTAGCACACAGCCTGTGATTGACAGCCTCAGCTCTGTTCCTGTGCGCTGTGTGAAAGGGGGTATGTCCCTTCCCTCCAATCAGCCCTCACTGAGCTCTCCTCACTGAGATCAGGAGCTTCCGATACCCTCACACCCTGACAACCACCGGCCAGGGTTGTCGGGAAGAGGCCCTTGTCCCCATCAACATGGGGCCAAGATGCTTTGGGGGGACCCTAAAGCATGCTCCCCATGTTGAGGGAATGTGGCTTGGTATGGTCCAGGGGGGGGAGGAGGGCGCTCGCTCGTCCCCCCCTTTCCTGACCTGCCAGGCTGCATGCTTGGATAAGCATCTGGTATGGGTCGTGGGGGGAACCCACGCCATTTTTTTGGCATGGGGGTTCCCCTTAAAATTCATACAGACTGAGGGGTCTGATATCGTCTTGGGGGGGACCCCACGCCAATTTTTTTTTTCATTTCGATGGGGGTTCCCCTTCAAGATCCTCAGCACACAAGTTGCGCCGCAAGTCGGATCATCGTGATCTGACTTCTGGTGCGACTTCTATTCAAATCAGTGGGCTCCCTAGGGAACCATTGATTTTGAATAGAGGCAGAGAAACGCTGCTAAAATCCAGAGCGGCTAAACGCGCATTGACACCAATGCAAAATGCTGCTAAAATCGCGTTTTTAACGCCTCTTTTTCCTGGCATCAGAAGTAGCTTTGCAGCTCATTTTACTAGCGCCCTGTGTGCCTGAGGCCTTACACTGTCCCTTTACATTGTTTTTTCATCACTTGTATTGCTTTCGCAAGGAATCTAAGCATCCTTTGCAATAACAATGCAGCATGAAAGGTCCTCTTTATGGAGAGATCTGGGGTCTAAAAGGCCCCAAATCTCTCCTCTACCCCTAAAAGCAACAGATAAAAAAAATTACACTGGAAGTGCCATCATGTTGTTGCTCTGGTCCTCCTAGGTCAGGGATATGCAATTAGTGGACCTCCAACTGTTGCAAAACTACAAGTCCCATCATGTCTCTGGGTGTCATGCTTGTGGCTGTCAGAGTCTTGCTATGCCTCATGGGATTTGTAGTTCTGCAACATCTGGAGGTCCACTAATTGCATATCCCTTGCCTAGTCCATAGAGACAAGCAGAGGCCATCTTCCCTCATCTCTGTGCTCAGCCACCACCAGCACCGGATCAGTTCCCAGAGCTTCCGCTCACCCAGGTAAGCACAGGAAGCACTGGAAAGTGGCGGTGGGGGGGTTGACCTCTCACGCCGCTTCTAAATGTGATCCAGCTGTGAATGCACCGCTTGGACCACTTTTATCAGAAAGACCAATGCCTGTGGGAACAAATGATACTGAGGTGATGCTATCTAGCTGCAGCCATTATCCCGGTATTAAATGTCAGAGTAATGGTGTATTTTCCCAGTTAGGCGATCGGCAATTAAACAAAAATTATATATAAAGAACATTCAATTACCTAATTTTTTCCGATAGTTGTAATAAGTTACGAAAAAACAGAACAGAGGTGGTGGAGTGACTGGAATGATAAGGCAGATACTCAAGAGATACAGAGAAACAGGAAGAGATTTGCTGAGTGTGGTTGAGTAACAGCCCAAGGGAGAAAACTGTGGGAGAGCGAATGGTTCCACGTAAGTTCATATAAGGAGGAATAGTCCGTATGAATTAGCATTTAACAACAATCCTGATACACATGTGGTAGCACCTCGGAAGGGACTGAACAATTTTCTGTAATGATCACCATGTTAGAAAGATTTTAATGATAAAAAGACAATAAACAGCTCACCAAGGTGAAAAAATATTCCGGGTAATAGCCTCACCGCTGCTGGCCAGGTGGAAGAAACCAGGAAGCATGCTCAGTACCAGGAAGCTGGAAGCTAGGAATCTTGGTGGAGTGCAGGTGGAAGAAACCAGACCGCAGGCTCAGAACCAGGAAGCAGGCTCAGAACCAAGAAGCAGGCTCAGGACCAGGAAGCAGGCTCAGGACCAGGAAGCAGGAAGCCAGGAATCTTGGTGGAGTGCAGGTGGAAGAAACAAAACCGCAGGTTAAGAACCAGGAAGCAGGCCCAGGACCAGGAAGCAGGCTCAGAACCAGGAAGCAGACTCAGAACCAGGAAGCAGGCTCAGGACCAGGAAGCAGGCTCAGAACCAGGAAGCAGACTCAGAACCAGGAAGCAGGCTCAGGACCAGGAAGCAGGCTCAGGACCAGGAAGCAGGCTCAGAACCAGGAAGCAGGCTCAGAACCAGGAAGCAGGAAACCAGGAATCTTGGTCGAGTGCAGGCCGGAGCGGAAATGATGTCAGACATTGCTGGAGGGCAAAAGGGGCATGGTCAGGGCTTTTTTCAGAGATTGGGTGCAGGAACCCCTCCCTTCTGAGCCCCCCCTTTAACCCCACCCCCTACCAACTTCTGAGCACCATTCTTTGGTTCCACCCCGTACCCACCTCTGAGTACCACTTCTTTAAGAGAATACAGAACCAAGTATCATTTTGTGGTATTTTGTATGGAATTTGCTAATGATAACAAGAAAGGCAGTAAAATAGATCTAGCAGCCATGGACACCCTAGAGAAATTGATCCATCGCAGCAACAATGGACTCCATAGGCATGCACACAGGGTGTGCCAGGTGTGCCCAGGCACACCCTATTTACCCTGCGCAGCACAGATTCCTCCTACTGCCCTGGATCCCCCTCCCCCTCCTCCTGCAGTGCTACCGGCTTCCCTCCTCTCCCACCAGCTGTTGCTCAAGGGGTGTTTTAGGATGAGTGGGAGAAGGGGCAGGTAATTATGTGATTTACCGGCCCCTTCCCTTTCTGAATGAACATCGTGAGTGATAGGTAGTGTGTGTTTGAGGTTTGGGGTGCACACCCTAATGCAATAGGCTTCACACACCTATGATGGACTCCCAACAGACAGCATCAATAGACCCCACAGCAGCCAGCAACACTAGACCCCTCCCTCAACAGTAAATCCACCCCAGCAATGATTGACACCCTGCAAAATAAGATCCACCCCCAGCAACAATAGATCCCCCACCAGCAACAATAGACCTCCCCAGCAACAATATACCACCTGCAAAAATAGATCCCCTCCAGCAACAAAAGATTGTCCAGTAGCCAGCATCAATAGACCCTCCAGCAGCCAGCAACAAAGACCCCTCCATCAACAGTAAATCCCTCTCAGCAACAACTGACCCCCCTGCAACATAAGACCAACCCCAGCAACAATAGATCCCCCGCAAGCAACAGAAGTCCTCTCCAGCAACAATAGACCCCCTTCCTCTGGAAAAATAGATCCCCTCCAGCAACAATAGACTCCCCAGCAGCCAGCATGAATAGACCCTCCAGCACACCCCAGCACCCATTTCCATTACATGCATTCAGTTTCGGGGGTGCCGGAATTGTGTTCCTCGCATTCCCGTTGAAAAAAAGCCATGGGCATGACTAAGATTTATGGAGCTGCCCAGGCTCCTTTCTCAGGCCTATCATGGACTGGCTTAAGAAAGAAGCCTGGACGGCTCTGAAACACGTAGCCACACCCCTTCACTTCCAGTCCTATCTGAACTTCACCGAGATCCCTGGCTTCCTGGTTTCTTCCACCTGGCCAGAGACAGTGAGGCTGCTTCCTGGAATAGAGCGATCTGCCGTCCATCCACATGGGATCTGCATTGGGATGTGCTGATGACGTATTTTGCTACCTTTGTCAGTTGTTTATTGTCTTTTTATCATTAAAGTTTTTTTAATACCTCTGCTGTTCCTTTCTTATCAATGCAGAGAATTCCTCAGTCTGTTCTGAGGTGCTACCACAAGTATTTGTTAATTCATGCGGCATTCCTCCTTTCTTCTCACACCTTGCACAGCATGAACTATATCCACACAAGAAAAGAAAGGCGCACGCTGATGATGTCACTCACCCGAGACACGGAGTCTAAGGGGTTAATTTACTAATAGCAAACAGGGCTGCTGTTAGAAATCATGGAGCCCCATACTACCTGCCTGACAGGGCCCCGCTCCCTCCAACCCATGCCCCAGAAAATATCAAATGGCATTATCATATAACATATTTACCGGCCCCTTGCCCCTCTCTCTCCACCATGAAAACTCCCTTTGTGTGCCAGCAGCAGGAGGAAGCCGTCAATGCTCTGGGGAAAAGGGTCACAAATGGGGCTCGGAAAGCAGGGGGATGGGGTAGAGTTGCCACCTCATCCCTTTAAACCCGAACACATACTAATTACATAGGTTCTATGGCTGGTTAACCCCTTACCAACCGGAAGGTTTTCCAGCCTTAGGACCAGAGCACTTTTTGCGATTCGGCGCTGCGTCGCTTTAACTGACAATTGCGCGGACGTGCGGCGTTGCACCCGAACAAAATTTGCGTCCTTTTTTTCCCATAAATAGAGCTTTCTTTTGGTGGTATTTGATCGCCTCTGCGTCATTTCTGATTGCCGCTATAAACAAAAGAAGAGCGACCATTTTGCAAAAAAAACCCCAAATTTCTTACTTTTTGCTAAAATTCAAATCCAAAAAAAATATATAAAAAAACATTTTTTTTCACTGTTTTTGGCCGATTTATATTCTTCCTCATATTTGTGATAAAAAAATTGCAATCTGCGTTTATTGATTGGTTTGCGCAAAAGTGGCTGCGTTTACGGATGGTGAGAATTCATTTCTGGGGTTTTTATTTATTTTTTTATTTTTTACTAGTAATGGCGGGCACACTCCTCAGGAGTGTCTGTAGTCCTTTATTGCTTGTATGGATTCTCCTATAGCTAAAAGGAGAATTGGACTGTGCTGTGTGGTCATCTTCCAACTCTATGAAATAGAGTTGACAATATGATGCATACAGCTTGAGTAGCAAGGTATATAGCACACAAACCTTACTTGATGTGAGTTGGCCCTCAGGAAAAGAGGTGCTGGACAAGTGCAAGAATACTACAACACCACTTCCACCCCCCCAAGTTCCAAGTACAAGGAATCAAGGTCATTCCTTGAAAGGACACTGAATGTGTCCTCTGATCAAAAGGGTCGTTAAACACCAGTCACTGGAGTGTCCTTTTGCCAGCTATCTTTTGTGCAAAGGAGTTAATATACACAATTTCCTGATTGTCTTGCTTGTTGCTTACCTGGATTATACTGACTACTGTTTTTGCCTTCCACTTGCCCATGAGCTCTACTTGGACATGTTTACAAATCCTGCTTTGACCTGACTACTCTCTTTCCTATCACCTGCCCAAACCTCTGCTTGACCTGACTACTCTCTTTCCTATCACCTGCCCATATCCTCTGCTTGGATTTGACTACTCTCTTTCCTGTCATCTGCTCATGACCTTAGCTTGGACCTGACTATTCAGGTTCAAGTCACTTGCCCAAACCTCTGCTTGGGCTAGACTACTCTCTTGCCTTCCACCTGCCCATGACCTCTGTATGGACCTGATTACTCTCACCTTTCACCAGCATAGGACCTTTGCTTGGGCCTGACTGCTCTTTTGCCTTCCACTTGCCCACCTCCTCTACTTGGACCTGATTACTGTCTTGCTTGACATCTGCCCATGACCTATGCTTGAACCTTACTACTCTGTTGGTTGCTGCCTACTCATGACCTCTGCTTGGACCTGGCTACTCTCTTTTCTATCACATGCTCATTACCTTTGCTTCAACCTGACCACTCTCTTTTCTGTTACCTGCCCATGATCTCTGCTTGGACCCCACTACTCTGTTGGCTGCTGCCTACCCATGCCCTCTGCTTGGACCTGACTACTCTCTTTCCTATCACATGCCCATTACCTTTGCTTCAACCTAACTACTCTCTTTTCTGTAACCTGGCCATGACTCCTGCTTGGACCTGACTATTTTCTTGTCACCTGTCCACAACCTCTGCTTGAACTTGACTACTTATCTTGTTGTCACCTGTCCTCAACTGTTTCTTGTGCCTAACTACTCTCTTTCCTATCACTTGCCCACAACCTCTGTTTGGATTTGACTATCCTCTTTCCTGTCACCTTCCCATGACCTCAGCTTGGACCTGACTATTCACTTTCCTATCATCTGCCCAAAAACCTCTGCTTGGGCTAGATCACTCTCTTACCTTCCACTTGTCCATGACCTCTGCTTGGATCTGATTACTCTCTCCTTCCACCTGCCTAGGATCTTTGCTTGGGCCTGACTACACTTTTACCTATCACTTGCCTACCACCTCCGCTTGGACCTAATTACTCTCTTGCGTGCCACCTGCCCATGACCTCTGCTTGGACCTGACTACTCTCTTGGCTGCCACCTGCCTATGAAATCTACCTGGACCTGGCTACTCTTCATGCACAACCCCGACATCGTAGCAATTCTGTTCCAGTTACCCCTTTAGTAGAGTGTTCATAAGGGCCACAACCTGGTGACATATTACAGTAAAAAGACAGAGCCACTAAGGTTTCCAGCCCATTGCCACCATCAGGAGCTCTGGAGAAGACCAACTGTCAATTAGGGACTGATTTACTAAAGAACTAAGGTTGATTTACTAAAGGTTAAATCTTTTTTCACTTTTCAAGAGAAGTTGCACTTCCCTAGGCTTTGTGAATTAGGTAAAGCTTTGTTAACTTCCATCTTTCAATTATGCACAAGCAAAAATGCTGTTTTTTAAATCTTTTTTTTGCAGGTTTTTTTTTTTTCAGTATTATTTTTTTTTTGTTTGTTTGGTTCTCTTTTAGCCAAAAACAACTTTCTAGTCAGCTTTTCTTTGCAATGCGTTTTATTTTCCTAGCTTATAACGTACTCATTACTTTTTTTCTGTTTTGTTGTTCACATTTTCATTCCTTTTTTTTTTTTATGTGTGGAGGAAATGGTATGAATAACATTTTCCATAAAACAGAAGAGAAATTACCCGGCAGGATTAAAGCACAATCACCGCCATAAAAAACTGTATGTTCAAGCTTTGTACTCAGAATGCTGAATACAATTATGTAACGCAGAAGAGCGCAGTCGGGGAAAACATATGGCACCAAAAAAGAAAAAAAAAAAAGGAAAGTAACATCTAGAGGGCACCTTGAGATGCTGCATTTCCACCATTAATTATCGGTAAAGGGAAAGGTTTTGCTGCAAGCACCCATACACTTACAGGAAGCTGTACTGACGCTCCACGGCTAAGATCAGTCAGGATATTTTCACTGCCTGTTTTAACGCCTTGGACCCCGCACTGATGAACCCCAACCATGTCTATTGCACTGGTTGCAGGGCAGTTGCAAAGCAGGAACATAAACAACAAAAAAAGGTGCTACTACCCCAATTCAATGAAACTCCTCTTGAGCTGTCGGGTGCAGGATGTGCAGTTGCTCCGCTGCCAATGTATTGAGTAGATAAGGACAATCCGCAACTCCATGCATGCTCTTAGTCAGTCCAGATTTATTATACCTCCACAAGATACACAGTAGGTGTTAACGCGTTTCAGCCACTGTGGCCTTGGTTGTGAGCAAGGCCATCAAAGGGGGGACTTGTAGTTTTCATACTAGAATACATATATTAGATATGTGCGTTTTTGCTTCGATTCATTTTTCATACCACAATTTCCTTTTTGGAGATTCGGATCTTTACAGATCTCGGAATGGACATAGTAACGAATGCCAATGAATCCAAAAAAAAAACATTTATATAAAAATGAACAAATTGATTTGATTTAATTTGGATGATGTCACATGATCCGACAGTAGTTCGGGCCCATGGGGAAATGAATTTGATTTAATTCGGATGATGTCACATGATCTGTCAGTAGTTCGGGCCCATGGGGAAATTAATTTGATTTTCAAATGGGGTTGATTAATTCAGATTTGGACAATGAATGCCTCAGAATTTCATTCCATTTGGTAATTGGTATGAACATGACGCCAGTCAATACAGTCCAATCCGCTCATGCCATTTCTCTTGGTGGGTTAGACTGGTGTCCTAAAATATTGAATCCTTCAAATTTGAATCTTTCATATATTGACTATATAGCAACTCGTTCATCTATGTCTTTATGGACCTTGCTTTGTACATTGGCCCAAATCATTTGGTGGAGGGGGGATTATGATGTGGGGTTGTTTTTCAGGGGTTGGGCTTGGCCCCTTAGCTCCAGTGAAGGGAACTCTTAAGGCGTCAGCACACCAATACATTTTGGACAATTTCATGCTCCCAACTTTGTGGGAAGAGTTTGGGGATGGCCCCTTCCTGTTCCAACATGACTGCGCACCAGTGCACAAAGCAAGGTCCATAAAGACATGGATGAGCGAGTTTGGGGTGGAGGAACTTGACTGACCTGCACAGAGTTCTGACCTCAACCCAATAAAACATAGCTGCATAGGGGTTTATTTACTAAAGGCAAATCCACTTTGCTCCACAAGTGGACTTGGAAGTGCATTTCCTTGCATGTCTGCCTCGGTGACACTGGCATTCAGTGTTGCCTTGTGGAGCACTAGCAGTGCACTTGTTGAGCAAAGTGGATTTGCCTTTAGTAAATCAACCCCATAGTTACATAGTTAGTCAGGTTGAAAAAAGACACAAGTCCATCCAGTTCAACCAAAAAAATAAATAAAAAATATATATAACCATACAATCCCATATACAATCCTTCACCTACAGTTGATCCAGAGGAAGGCAAAAAACCCCAGCAAAGCCAATGATCCAATTTGCTATAGCGGGGGGGAAAAAAATATTTCCTGATCCCCCGAGAGGCAATCACCCTGGATCAACTTTACCTATAAATGTTATTACCCAGTTATATTATTTACACCAAGGAAAGAATCCAGGCCATTTTTAAAGCAATCTACCATGCTGGCCAAAACCACCTCTGGAGGGAGTCTATTCCACATTGTCACAGCTCTAACTATGAAGAAACCTTTCCGTATTTGTAGATGAAATCTCTTTTCCTCTAGACGTAAATAGCGCCCCCTTGTCCTTTGTGATGACCTTAAAGTAAATAACTCAATACCAAGATAACTTTATGGACCACTTATATACTTGTACATGTTGATCATATCCCCCCCTAATCTCATCTTCTCATAAGAGAATAAATTCAGTTCCTCCAATCTTTCCTCATTGCTGACCTCCTCTATGCCTCTTATTAGTTTGGTTGCCCTTCTCTGCACTTTCTCCAGTTCCCCGATATCCTTTTTTTGAGAATTGGTGCCCAAAACTGAACTGCATATTCCAGATGAGGTCTTACTAATGATTTGTACAGGGGGGCAAAATAATGTCTCTCTCTCTGGAGTCCATACCTCTCTTAATACAAGAAAGGATTTTGCTTGCTTTGGAAAAAGCAGCTTGTCATTGCATGCCATTATTAAGCTTATGATCTACCAAAACCCCCAGATCCTTCTCCACTATGGATTCCCCCACATCCTTCTCCACTATGGATTCCCCCAGTTGTATTCCCCCTAGTATGTACGATGCATGCATATTCTTAGCCCCCAAATGCATAACTTTACATTTATCAACACTAAATCTCATTTGCGACCTAGTTCCCCAATTAGACAGAGCATTGAGGTCGGCTTGTAAGTTGGAGACATCCTGCAAGGACGTTATTCCACTGCATAGCTTGGTGTCATCTGCAAACACTGAAATGGTACTTTTAATCCCAGACCCGATATCATTTATAAATATATTGAAAAGTAAGGGTCCCAACACTGAACCTTGGGGTACACCACTGATAACCTTAGACCATTCAGAATAAGAATCATTAACCACTACTCTCTGAATTCGGTCTTTTAGCCAGTTTTCTATCCATTTACAAACTGATCTTTCCAAGCCTGTAGACTTTACCTTACACATTAGCCGTGTGTGGGGAACGGTGCCAAACACTTTTGCAAAATCCAAGTATACCACGTCCACAGCCACCCCTCTGTCCAAGTATACCATGTCCACAGCCACCCCTCTGTCCAAGTATACCACGTCCACAGCCACCCCTCTGTCCAAGTATACCACGTCCACAGCCACCCCTCTGTCCAAGTATACCACATCCACAGCCACCCCTCTGTCCAAGTATACCATGTCCACAGCCACCCCTCTGTCCAAGGTTTACCTCCTCATAAAAAGAAATCAGGTTTGTTTGACAACTTCCATCTTTCATGAATCCATGCTGTCTGTTGCTTAAAATATTTTTTTCCAACAAGAACTCATCTATGTGAACACCTTTGGGATGAATTAGAGCGGAGACTGTGAGCCAGGCCTTCTCATCCAACATCAGTGCCTGACCTCACAAATGCGCTTCTGGAAGAATGGTCAAACATTCCCATAGACACTCCTAAACCTTGTGGGCAGCCTTCCCAGAAGAGGTGAAGCTGTTATAGCTGCAAAGGGGGGGCAACTCAATATTGAACCCTACGGAGTAAGACTGGGATACCATTCAAGTTCATGTGCGTGTAAAGGCAGGCGCCCCAATACTTTTGGTAATATAGTATATATATAATACATCTATATATATATATATATATATATATATATATATATATATATATATACATACAGTATCGCACAAAAGTGAGTACACCCCTCACATTTTTGTAAATATGTTATTCTATCTTTTCATGTGACAACACTGAAGAAATGACACTTTGCTACAATGTAAAGTAGTGAGTGTACAGCTTGTATAACAGTGTAAATTTGCTGTCCCCTCAAAATAACTCAACACACAGCCATTAATGTCTAAACCGCTGGCAACAAAAGTGAGTACACCCCTAGGTGAAAATGTCCAAATTGGGCCCAATTAGCCATTTTCCCTCCCCAATGTCATATGACTTGTTAGTTTTATAAGGTCTCAGGTGTGAATGGGGAGCAGGTGTGTTACATTTGGTGTTATGGCTCTCACTCCCTCATACTGGTCACTGAAAGTTCAACATGGCATCTCATGGCAAAGAACTCTCTGAGGATCTGAAAAAAAAAGAACTCTGGCTCTACATAAAGATGGCCTAGGCTATAAGAAGATTGCCAAGACCCTGAAACTGAGCTGCAGCACAGTGGTCAAACCCATACAGTGGCTTAACAGGACAGGTTCCCCTCAGAACAGCTCCTCGCCATGGTCGACCAAAGAAGTTGAGTGCAGTGCTCAGCGTCATATTCAGAGGCTGTCTTTGGGAAATAGACGTATGAGTGCTGCCAGCATTGCTGCAGAGGTTGAAGGGGTGGGGGTCAGCCTGTCAGTGCTCAGACCATACGCCGCACACTGCATCAAATTGGTCTGCATGGCTGTCATCCCAAAAGGAAGCCTCTTTTAAAGATGATGCACAAGAAAGCCTGCAAACAGTTTGCTGAAGACAAGCAGACTAAGGACATGGATTACTGGAGCCATGTCCTGTGGTCTGATGAGACCAAGATAAACTTATTTGGTTCCGATGGTGTCAAGCATGTGTGGCAGCAACCAGGTGAGGAGTACAAAGACAAGTGTGTCTTGCCTACAGTCAAGCATGGTGGTGGGAGTGTCATGGTCTGGGGCTGCATGAGTGCTGCCAGCACTGGGGAGCTACAGTTCATTGAGGGAACCATGAATGTCAACATGTACTGTGACATACTGAAGCAGAGCATCTCCTCCCTTCAGAGACTGGGCCGCAGGGCAGTATTCCAACATGATAACGACCCCAAACACACCTCCAAGACGACCACTGCCTTTCTAAAGAAGCTGAGGGTAAAGGTGATGGACTGGCAAGGTATGGTTTCAGACCTGAACTCTATTGAGCATCTGTGGGGCATCCTGAATCGGAAGGTGGAGGAGCGCAAGATCTCTAACATCCACCAGCTCTGTGATGTCATCATGGAGGAGGGGAAGAGGACTCCAGTAGCAACCTGTGAAGCTCTGGTGAACTCCAAAAAGGTTAAGGCAGTGCTGGAAAATAATGGTGGCCACACAAAATATTGACACTTTGGGCCCAATTTGGACATTTTCACTTAGGGGTGTACTCACTTTTGTTGCCAGTGGTTTAGACATTAATGGCTGTGTGTTGAGTTATTTTGAGGGGACAGCAAATTTACACTGTTA
>BLSH010031561.1:1432-8932 GCA_018402905.1 Glandirana rugosa | reverse complement strand
AAGAAGTTAAGCAAGGTCGGCCCCAACATATGTTTTCTTGGGAAGTGTGACCATGAAAGCGTTGGCAGGAATTAGAACTTTCTTGAATTTCCCAACAATGAGAAAGTTTCTCTGACTCCCGGTAGACCTTTCAGAAGAACGTTTCTTGCAGTCAGACAATGGTGGGCACAGTGGATTTTGCTCTGATTAGTCCAACAGATGTAGTTGTGAAGCTTTGCGTGGACTGATTTCCTCGGTGACAGATGAGACTTGGTGCTGCCAGTCCCCGCCGTCGTTTGCTATACACTGACTCAGTTTCTTTAATTTTCTTTTTCATCTACTTGTTAATTGAGTTTCTATATGGTTCATCTTTCCTGTAATGAGTGTAATGTGCATTGGATTTTCTTAGCGCAGCTGTTACAGTCTTCAGTTCTGCTACGTATTACACACAGTTAACTTTCCTGACTCCGGCTGTCAGGTTTTTTTATTGTTGGAGGAAAAAAAGAAATAAGAAACAAAAAAAAGAAAAGAAAAGTGATTCCAAACAATGGAGGATAATGTAACATATCATATAAGTAATACTAATAATAATAATAATAATACTACTATTACTGCTACTACTACTACTAATAATAATAATTATTATTATTATTTTATAAACTATTATTTTTGTTGTTGTTATTATTATTAATAATATTATTTTAATATATTCATATATAGATTTTTTGGGGGGATTTTTCCGTTAACTAACTATACATTACCGTATATAGTCGAGTATAAGCCGACCCGAATATAAGCCGAGGCACCAAATTTTACCACGAAAAACTGGGAAACCGTATTGACTCGAGTATAAGCCTAGGGTGGGAAATGCAGCAGCTACGGGTAAATTTCAAAAACAGAAAAGGCTTCACCCTGACAGATACCCTGCAGCAGCTGGCAGTAGAGGAGAGGGGGGACCCTGTAGATCTGTGGGGACAACGGGAGAGGAGATGAAAGAGCATGGGGCCAGGAAAAAATTACAGGGGGGTTGGAGAGCACACAGGGGGGCAGCAGAAAGAAGCACACACACATATACACAAACATATAAACACAGACACAGATATACACACACACACACACACACACACATATACACAAACATATAGACACAGATATACACACACATACACGCACACACACACACAAACATATAAACACAGACACAGATATACACACACATAAACACACACACACACATATACACAAACATATAAACACAGACACAGATATACACACACACGCACGCACACACACACACATATACACAAACATATAAACACAGACACAGATACACACACACATACATGCACACACACATATACACAAACATATAGACACAGATATACACACACATACACGCACACACACACACAAACATATAAACACAGACACAGATATACACACACATAAACACACACACACACATATACACAAACATATAAACACAGACACAGATATACACATACACGCACGCACACACACACACATATACACAAACATATAAACACAGACACAGATACACACACACATACATGCACACACACATATACACAAACATATAGACACAGACACAGATATACACACACATACACACACACTCACACACACACACACACATATACACAAACATATAAACACAGACACAGATATACACACACACACACACATATACACAAACATATAAACACAGACACAGATATACACACACATACACGCACACACACACATATATACATGTAGAATTGCAGAAAGCCTTTTAAAAAACGGCATTACCTTCTTCTCTTCCTGAAGGGTACTGCACTCTAGGGGGGGGACAAAGAGCACAGCACACACTGCTTTCAGTTTCATTACAGTTACTCGCTCGAGTATAAGCCGAGGGGGGGGCTTTTTCAGGACAAAAAATGTGCTGAAAAACTCGGCTTATACTCGAGTATATACAGTACTTTGTTTTCTAAGGATAAATAAATGAACTAACTCAAAATATATTGCAGGTTACCAGTCATTAGCTCTCTGCGGATCACTGCAGGTGACTGCTGGCTGTATAGAGAGCGGCTGCGGCTTCCTGTCATTGTATTGAAGGGGGCCGGTGGCCACGTCTAGCCGCTGAGAGCCGCCGCTGGAACTGACACTATAATTTGCACCAGCCTTAATCGCCGGTGTGAATGTAGTCTTACAGTTTTTGAGCTTTCTTTCCCTGTCTGTTACAAAAAGGGAAGCAGCTAATCAAGCACAATCCGTGCTTTTTTATCTGTTTGGAAGGGAAGGGGGGGACATTGTAAGTCTAATAGACTCCATAATGAGTAACTGTTACCTGCCCAAAGCTATCACATGGGGATCTGTTTGCAATAAAGCGATAAAGGTAAATTCATTTTTTTTTCTCTGGCTCTGTCACATGGCCTTGGACCCAAAATAATGCAGGTACCATCAGATGGGGGGGTCGGTTAGCCACAGCTCAAGGAACCCCTAGCAATCTCTATAGAAACCCTGGTTGAGCATGATCTCTATGGAGTAGGCTACGCAAGCAGAATACAGTATCAATTAACCGCATATGAGTGCATTTAACACCATGTGTGTAACTTAGTTTGCTGTCCTTCAGACTTCGGGGGTGGGGGGGGTGCCCAATGTCTGTGGGAGTAAAGAGGTTGCATGGCATCTGTAGTTAGTGGGGAAGGGAG
The DNA here is from genome assembly GCA_018402905.1 of Glandirana rugosa. NCBI lineage: Eukaryota > Metazoa > Chordata > Amphibia > Anura > Ranidae > Glandirana > Glandirana rugosa. Next base: position 6,239 of record BLSH010031561.1, on the reverse strand, counting down.
TTGTGCCCCATCGTTGGTGTTGGTGTTGGAATGGTGCCCCATTTTTGGCATCGGTGGGGGGAGTGTTGCCCCACCGTTGATGTCGGTGGGAGGAGTGGTGTCTCGCCATTGGAGTCAGTAGGAGGAGTGGTGCCCCATCACTGGTGGGAGGAATGGTGCCCCATTATTGGAGTTGATGGGAGGAATAGTACCCCATTGTTGGTGTTGGTGGGAGGAGTAGTACACCATCATTGGTGTCAGTGGGGGGAATTGTGCCCCATCATCGGTGTCGGTGGGAGGAGTGGTGCCCCTTCATTGGTGGGAGGAACGGTGCCCCATCATTAGTGTCAGTGGGATGTATAGTACCCCATCATTAGCATCAGTAGGGGGTGGAGTTGTGCCCCATTGTTGGTGCCAGTGAGAGGAATGGTGACCCATCGTTGGTGGAAGGAATAGTTCCCATTCATTGGTGGTAGGAGTGGTGTCCCATCATTGGCGTCGGTGGGGGGATGGTGGTATGGTTGGCATTGGTGGGGGAGTAATGTCCTGTCATTGGCGTCGGTGGGAGGAGTGGTATCCCGTCATTGGCATCGGTGGGAGGAGTGGTGCCCATCATTGGTGGGAGGAATGGTGCCCCATTGTTGTTGTTGGTGGGAGGAGTAGTGCTCCATCATTGGTGTCAGTGGGCGGAGTGGTGCCCCATTGTTGGTGTCGGTGGGAGGAGTGGTAGAAAGAAAAAAAATAGGTAAATGAAACGTTTGAATCCCACCATGTATGGTAGCAATTTGCTTGTTGCAACCCCATCTTTTATAGTTCACCAAAGAATTGGTTATTATATAGTGTTTGTGTGCACTAAACTTTATTTTAGTGCATTTTTCAAGAAAATTTACATTTGATAAACAGCTGTACAAAAATTGCGTGGCATAAAAAAAAAAAATGCAACAGCCACCGTTTGATTCTCCAGGGCCTCTTTCAGAAAATACATCATGTTTGGAAGTCCAGAGTAATTTTCTAGCAAAAACAAATGCTGATTTTAATGTGTGTGAATTTTCTTTTTTTAAATTGGCCCCAGAGAGCAAGTGGTTAAATGGTGGGTTTCACATTCAGAGTGCAGAGCAATGAATACAAGTAACCATTACTAAGTGTATTGATTTTAAAATTAACATTGTTTTGCTGTTATCAGTTTGATTAGGGGGGAGGTTCGCTTTAAAATGCGCCACCAATCAATTGATTCATCCCGTAGACACTGTGGTACAGACTTGGTAGCATAAACTGAGACCCATTCCTGATGTTCCTGTAGACAGACATCATTTACACCCCGGCTTAGCAGAATCAGAAGGTGTTGCATTATATACATTATGACTCATTCCTGGCACTTGAGCATCGTACCTTTCCAGCATGACTTGTCATTGTGTTTTGCGCGATGTTGGAAGTCTCTTGCTCAGCGAGCCTTGTCATTACCCCTCCAGCTGTTTTCTCTCCACAAATCATGTAGAGTGGGCATCTCTGATAAACAGAAATAAATCTTTACAGTTTTACTATTATTGACCACAAGAAAATGCTGCAGACAGAGGTTTAGAAAGGGAAAAAATAAATAAATGCTGTAAAGCAGAACAAGGAGTGATGGCAATATATAGTAACTCAGCCGGAGCAGTGAAAGATGGTGGCTGATTGGCTGTTGTGGGTTATTGTATTTATCATGTTGCGTCTAGTAATATTACTGGGTACAATTATTTTATTTTAAAATCTTTTCAGAATAGATGTGAAAAAAATACATTTTTATTTGCTTGTTGCTCCATATTTTATTGATGATATGTAATTTAAACATCATACATGCCCCCCCCCCCCCCCCCGTGGGGTGTCAGGAACAGGACTTTTTTTCCAACGGGAATGCACCTCCAGCACTCAATCTATCTAATGGCAAGGGGTGCTGGGGTGTGCTGGAGGATCCACTGATGCTGACTGTGGAGGATCTATTGTTGAGGGAGGGGTCTTTTGTTGCTGAGTGCTGTTGGGAGATCTATTGCTGCTGGTGGGGCTCACTGTTCCTGGGGTAGATCTGTTGTTGTTAGGGTGTATGTTGTTGCAAGGGGTTTATAGTTGCTGGGGGGGGGGGTCTATCGTTGCTGGAGGAATCTATTGTTGCTGGCTGCAAGGGATCTAATTCTGCTTTTTATATTATCCTTAACAAATTCCATATAAATTACTTAGCGCCACAAAATGATACTTGGTTCTGTTTTCTCTTAAGAAGAAGGAGACTGGGAGGGGGTATGGGGTGGGATCAAGGACCGGTACTCGGAGGTGGGTAGGTGGTGACTTAGGAGAGGGGAGTGCCTGCACCTATTCTCTGAGAAAAAAAAGCTCTGGTTAGGACCCTAGTGTAGTCATCTGCTGCGTTGTCTGTTGAAGTCTTTTCAGGCACCACTGAATTTCATTGTTTTTGCCAATTATGTGTGTCTGGGTTGAACAATTATTTGACTTAACTTGAATGGCTGGTCTTGCCTACTGGGTGTTAGGTAGCCTCTATGGCACGAGCCCCCAAATGTTTTGCTTGCGTTTATCTAGCAATGGTTACTTGCGGTAAAACCAAGGAAGTTTAGACTTCTGCAGTGTATCAATCAACTTTTACTGATCAAGCATGCTGTACATACAAACTATAGGATATACAATAACACATAGCTTACAAAAATGTGCCTACAACATGCATAATAAGTAAACTAAATGAGTTACTCAATTTAGGGGTTAAGATGTAATGTCCTTCTTTGCTCAGTCCAAATCAAAATGGCTCCAAATTTCTCCAGCTTCCAGCACACGTCTTGCTTCACCGTCCTTCCAAACTCAACTACTTTGTCTGCTCCCATGTGGCTTTCCAAAGACCGCCAGCCCCTCCCACCAAGTTCCTGTATATACACACTTCTGGCAGAGAACTTCCTACCTAGCAGTCCAATTGCTTTATTTACATATCAATGGAGGGGTAAGGGGGAAGCCCTGCTTCCCTGAGAGCACATGATCTTAAAATTGAATCTAACTATATATATGATGGCACATAAAGTCACTAAAACACTCTATAAGATGTTGTTGTCCATGGAGGTCCAATGGGCTTGGTTATGAGGGGCGTCCACCAAAAAAGAAAATAGGGACATGTGAAAGCCCTTATAATGGAGTTAGCTGGTGATTTAAAAATGGTGATTCACTCAGCAGGTCTGCCCATAGGACAAAAAAGAAATGTAGCACCCTCACAGTTAGGTGTTAGGCTGATAAGTAAATGTAGTTCGTTTTGGGCTCTTCTGTAATCAGTGGAGCAGAGACTGATCGTTTTGGACTGATCAGGGCACCACAGGCTGCAGGCTTGATTGCTCCTCCCTGCCTTCTGGAAAGCTTCAGAACATAGGAGTGGAGCAAGACAAATGAGTAGTCCATGGAGTGCAGTAGGTGGCTGCGGAGCACATAAATAGTCTAGGGCCTGGAGCAGATGCATTCTTTTCCAGGAGTAGAAGTACCAAGCCTGGAGGGCTGCTGCTCTCCAAGGCAGCCCAGATGAAGATTGCTTGATCATCAAGGTTCCAGTTTGGCTAAAGCTGAGTGGCCTGCTTAAAAGGACCTTCTAAAGCTTAACAATGGGATTTTACAAAGGATCCACTCTGGAGAGCTTACTAAGGAAATGTCTGCCTGATACTGGAAGGAGGCATCCAAGTAACAAAGGATTTTGTGAGCATAGACCTAAGTGGGATCTGGGTGACTGTTGCAATGGTTAGCCCCTGTGCACTATTGCTAAGGCTATGCCTAGCCTAGCACATTAATTATGGTTTCCCAGTGCTGTCCATTTCCTGAGCTATTGATAAAGGGACTGCTCAGAGAGTTAGATGCAGAGTGAAAAGTGTCCTCCTATTACTGTTCAGCGTTTTGGATTATCCCACTACTCCTGGTACCCTTTCCAAGTTGTCCAGCAATAAATGCAATAAATACAAGAAAAAAGCGACCCCTAGACTACTTATTGAGCCAGAATGAGTGAATGTTGCTGTGTGCCTGGCTGCACTAGCAGGAGAGGAACCCATTGTAAATCAGAGGGCCCTTTCGAGGGTGAGCGGCACAGAATGAAAAAAGAAACCTAACTTACATCTGTAGAAGCCGTGGTCACCCTGTAGGACATTGACATGCAACCTTATGTATGCACAGGTGGAGAAAATCCTGTCCCCACGCAGGGTAATAGAGGACACTCTTGATGCTATGGGGGTCCCAATCTTGGATCCTCTATGGTGTTTTCAAATGGGTGTTGAATTTGTTGAGTAATGAAAAAAAAACCTGTTGGTGGTCCAATCAGCAGAGGTGTCTTAACATATGTTTAAGGATGAGTAGTAGTCATCAGGTTTAATGAACCTTAACTTGAAAATTAAATAAAGCAATTTGATGCTCATTAAACCTGATGACTCCAACCTATCCTTAAACATATGTTAATGGGCACCTCTGCCAATCAGACCACCAGCAGAATTTTTTAGACCTTTCCTACAGAACAGGTATAGATTTGATCGAACACCTGGACGTTCGGGTTCGGCCGGTTCGGCCAAACTTTCCGGAAACGTTCGGGTTCGGTACCGAACGTCATCCGAACTTTAACCCGGACACCGAACCCCATTGAAGTCAATGGGGACCCGAACTTTTTGGCACAAAAATGACTGTAAAAAAGTCCTGGAAAGTGCTAGAGGGCTGCAAAAGGAACAAAAATGGGAGATGTTATTAGATCTGCAATCTGTCCCTCAAAGCAGTAGTAATCTCTACCTAGTCCAGTATCAGATCGTTCTGTAATCAGATCATTCTGTAATGCAGGATG
>BLSH010031449.1:1426494-1446457 GCA_018402905.1 Glandirana rugosa | reverse complement strand
TCAAATAGCAAGATTTTGGTTGATGATGACGTAATCCCGGTCCAAGGACGTTGGTTTTAGAATGATAAACTCTTCCTCAGAGCACCAACAGGAACCTGGCCCTAATGCAGCAGTAGTTGGTTTTAGAACGATAAACTCTCCCTCAGAGCACCAACAGGAATCTGGCCCTAATGCAGCAGTAGTTGGTTTTAGAATGATAAACTCTCCCTCAGAGCACCAACAGGAACCTGGACCTAATGCAGTAGTAGTTGGTTTTAGAACGATAATCTCTCCCTCAGAGCACCAACAGGAACATTTCCCTAATGCAGTAGTAGATGGTTTTCAAATGAGAATCTCTCCCTCAGAGCACCAACAGGAACCTGGTCCTAATGCAGTAGTAGATGGTTTTAGAATGAGAATCTCTCCCTCAGAGCACCAACAGGAACGTTTCCCTAATGCACTATAAGATTGTTCTGAACGCTAATGTCTCCCTCACAGCACAGACAGGAACATCTCCCTAATGCACTATAAGATGGTTCTGAATGCTAATGTCTCCCTCACAGGACCGCAATGAGGGTCTCCCTAATGCAGTCTGAGATGGTTGTGAACGCTAATCTTTCCCTCACAGCAGCGGCATGAAGCTCTCCCTACTCTAGTCTGAGACAATCTGACACACGGCGCTACGTGACTCCAGTCCCATATAGAGGCTGGGTCACATGATGCACTGGCCAATCACAGCCATGCCATTAGTAGGCATGGCTGTGATGGCTTCTAAGGACAAACTAGTGAAAAGCTTGTTGATTGGCTGCCCAGCAGCTATAGAAAAGGCGCCAAAAATACCCGAATACTGAACCCGATCCCGGACTTTTTTTTAATGTCCGGGATCGGGTTCGGGGCACGGACACCCCAAAGTCCGGTACGGACCTGAATGTTACAGTCTGGGTTCGCTCAACTCTAGTATTCGGTTACTCAGATGGGTTCAAATTAGGTTCACGTATACCGCGCTTAGAACTTAGGATAATATATGCAGCTGCGACAATTAATAGTGCGATAATCCACCATAAGTAAATAAAATCAGAAAGAGTTGCGCTAAACACCCATATAGAACATAGATTCCTACAAAATCCTATATATATATATATATATATATATATATATATATATATCAGGTAAACATATAGTGAAGTGCAAAAAATTCCAGAGCAATAAATAAACATATATATAAAAAACTTATAAATAGCTCAGCAGCCACAGTACAATCCAATAACAGTCTCTTGAACAGAAAATAATAAAAAATAAAACAGGTAATAGTTCCACAGGCCACTAAAGGTTAAGCAAGAGATCGTGGATCAGTAATAGTTCACACAGGGGAAGTGCAAATGAAGACACCCAAAATCCAAGGATTTTCACTTTAAGCTCCGCCACCACTAAATGTAAACACCTCCAGTGACAAGGGGGGTAAGGATGGACTCTTACCAGAGGATGCGACCCACTATCGCTAGTAAGGGTCAGACACACTAGGAGATACTACCCTCTGCGGGGTATGAACAGCAGAAGGGCAACTCTCCTTATGTCAGCGGGGCTCCATGCCAGATAGGCGAGGCGACTCTCCTTGGATCAGCTGGGTTCCATACCCAATGGGGGTCAGCTAATGGACTCTCACCCGTGGATCATATAAAAACAATAGAGGCCACATATTGTAACACCGTAGGATGATTTATTAAAAAAACTAAAAACAAGGTACTCACAATAGTCATGTGCAAATTCGCATAGTAAGGTACATCAAGAAAAGCCGGCAGATAAGAGAAATACGAAGCCTGTCCGTACGGGATCACATGAGGCGTGGTGACGTCAGCACGTAAGCTCCGCCCTACATGTTTCGTCAGATATAACGTCTTCCTGGGGCACGGGCAACGTCCTGAGTCACCACGTTATATACTTCCTGCTTGCATCCCAAGCCTCGCTTTCGGAGCCGCACCATATTAAGTACAGACCAAATCTCGTTGTCATAAATAAATATAACAAGGAGAAAAAAAAGGTCTGCACTCAATCACAAACGTTGCAGCAATCCAAAAAAGGAAAAGGCTCGGAGCAAGACTTAACAAAACCTAATAACAGGAATATATTAAAAACAAGTTGTAATTGTATATTTCATACTCGCAGCTCAACAGCTTAAAAGATGAAACACTGAGGCCCCTAGTGTTTACAAATGGGACCACATCTATTACATACATTAATTGATCTATATGTGTATGTCACCAAAAACATTAAAACATTCCATTCAGCAAGGCGGGGGAAATTAATTTTAAATGTATAGGGCAGACATTTTAATTCACTAGGCCCTTAATGTTTACAAATGGGACCAATCTATTTCATTAGTTAGTTAATCTATATGTTAAAGCATATCTTTAAACAAAACAGAGGAAATTAGCATTTAACAGGCAGGTGACAGGTACTCTGGTATGCTGATGGTCTGGGGATAGGTACTCGGGTACGCTGATGGTCTGGTGACAGGTACTTGGGTACTCTAATGGGCAGGTGACAGGTACTCGGGTACTCTGATGGGCAGGTGACAGGTACTTGGGTACTCAGATGGGCTGGTGACAGGTACTCTGGTACACTGATGGGCTGGTGACAGGTACTCGGGTACTCTGATTGGCAGTTGACAGGTACTCGGGTACTCTGATGGGCAGGTGACAGGTACTCTGATGGTCAGGTGACAGGTACTTGGGTACTCTGTTGGGCTGGTGACAGGTACTCAGGTGCTCTGATGGGCAGGTGACAGGTACTCGGGTACTCTGATGGGCTGATGACAGGTACTCGGGTACTCTGATGGTCTGGTGACAGGTAGTCAGGTACTCAGATGGGTTGGTGACAGGTACTCGGGTACTCTGATGGGTTGGTGACAAGTACTCGGGTACTCAGATGGGTTGGTGACAGGTACTCAGGTACTCTGATGGCATGGTGATAGGTACTCGGGTACTCTGTTGGGATGGTGACAGGTACTCGGGTATTCAGATGGGATGATGACAGGTACTCGGGTACTCAGATGGGATGGTGACAGGTACTCGGGTACTCAGATGTGATGGTGACAGGTACTCGAGTACTCAGATGGGCAGGTGACAGGTACTCAGATGGGATGGTGACAGGTACTTGGGTACTCAGATGGGCAGGTGACAGGTATTCAGATACTTTGATGGACAGGTGAGAGGTACTGGGGTACTTTGATGGACAGGTGACAGGTACTTTGATGGGGTGGTGACAGGTCCTCTTTATTAGGGGGGGGTGATCAGTGTGCTTGGTGTACACAGTAGGCCGTAACGAGCTGTTACCGCAATCTCCCTCTCACACATGATCGGTGTGTGACAGGGAGAACCGGGGTAACAGCTCGTTACCGCAATTTGTTTACATCACATGACCGATTGACACAGCCGGTCACGTGGTAAAAAGGCAATTCTATTAGCTCTTTACACTGATCGGAGCTGGGCTTTGTCCGAGGGACAAGCCTCAGCCCCGATCGCCGCGATGCGTGCCCCCGGGGGCGCGCATGAGCGGCGTGCACGTGGAGGTCAGTAGTGACCGGCTGTGATTGGACACAGCCGTTCACGTGGTAAAGAGACAATTTTACAGGCTCTTTACCCCGATCGAGGGGGGCTGTGTCCCGAGGGACACAATCGATCTGCGATCGCCGCGCTGCGGACCCCCAGGGGCCCGCAGTAGCGGCAAAAAGGGAAAGTCGTCATGTGGCATTGTCCCGGATCTTCAGAGGTTCCCTGCCGACATCATTTTACAATGACTCAATAGGGAACTGGTTAAACAAAATACCTATACCACACCATATAAATTCTACCAAAGGCTCCAAACACTTTCTAGCATATATATTTTCTAATATTTAATCATTAATATACATCTCGATCTTTAAAGAAGAACTTTACTCCTACTTTAAAGTAGAACTCTACGCTCATTTTATCTGTTATTATAACACCATCCTTTATTCTATTTTATATTGTATGCTAAAATTCCAACCTAATAGGAGATATTGATACTCTTTAACTGCTTCCCGACCGCGCGCCGTGTATTCACGGCGGCAGTCGGGGAGCTGGGCGCGAATCGCCGTAAATATACGGCGATTCGCATTTTGGCCACCAGGGGAGGAGTGTGCCCGCGGCTCGGGCGGACCCGATGTCCACCGGCGAGCCGCGATGAGCGGCTACAGGGAAAAGAAGGGGAACCGCCGATGTAAACACGGCGGTTCCCCGCCCTGTCAGTGGGGCATGGGTGATCTACTGATCCCTGTCACTGGGATCAGTTAGATCTCTCATGCCCATGGTCGCCCAACCCCCCCACAGTAAGAACACACCCAGGGAACACACTTAACCCCTAGCTCCCCCCCAGGTTAACCCCTTCACTGCCAATGACATTTATACAGTAATCAGTGGACATTTAAATTTCTGATCGCTGAATAAATGTCATTGGTCCCAAAAATGTGTCAAAAATGTCCGACATGTCCGCTGAAATATCGCAGTACCGCTAAAAATCGCATATCGCCGCCATTACTAGTAAAAAATAAAAAAAAAATAAAAACCCCAGAAATGAATTCTCATCATCCGTAAACGCGGCCACTTTTGCGCAAACCAATCAATAAACGCCGATTGCGATTTTTTTTATCGCAAATATGAGGAATTATATAAATCGGCCAAAAACGGTGAAAAAAATGTTTTTTTATATTTTTTTTTTGGATTTGAATTTTAGCAAAAAGTAACAAATTTGGGTTTTTTTGCAAAATGGTCGCTCTTCTTTTGTTTATAGCGGCGATCAGAAATGACGCAGAGGCGATCAAATACCACCAAAAGAAAGCTCTATTTGTGGGGAAAAAAGGACGCAAATTTTGTTTGGGTACAACGTCGCACGACCGCGCAATTGTCAGTTAAAGCGCCGCAGTGCCGAATCGCAAAAAGTGCTCTGGTCCTAAAGCTGCAAAACCTTCCGGGGCTGAAGTGGTTAAGAAATACCTACCATATAGCATATAACTACTATGTCAATTATGAATGGGCTCCACAGAAAAGCCTTTTGGCTTACATGTGTAGCACTGCTCCTGCAGGCTCTGCTTCAGTATTTGTACCCGGGCTTCCCACTGATTATCCTGCAGCTAGCTACACAGTATTTTCACACAGCCAGGTGCACACACTCTTCCGCTCGTTGCCTCCAATGACCAGTCTAGGTGATTTGTTTTTATGTTTAATTTGGAGAACTTGGATAGGAGAAGGGAATCAGTAGGATGCTCCAAATTAACTATTCACGGGTGAGGACAACTCTATATCTGTAGAACTGGGGAAGCAGATTATCTGCTGAACCATACAGCTTCTGTATGGAAGAACAAGCCCCTCTGTAGCAGAAGAGACCTAGCACACTTAAGTCTTCAAGACACTAGCCAGTGTCTCATTTACCTCACACAGCCAGCATGCTGATTTCTAGGACCAGAGGGGGAATTGCAGCAACATACACTGCTTCAGTTTCAAGGATCCCTTCAGGGTCTGTACTCACAAAATGTCCAGGGACAGTTGGTAACCTAGTTCCAACTTCCAAATGACACTCTATACCAGTGACCTAAGACAAGATATATAGACTTCCTCCCTCAGTCAGCTTGCACAGGAACACTGGGTTATAACATTCAGGCTTCAAGCCCTCAGATCTGGCATCTGAGGCTGCATGGCCGCCTTTGCAGTGAAGAGGCAGCTGCCTCCTCCCCACCAGAACCTCTCTCCTCAGAAATGGGCTGGACTGGAACCCCGAGCCCATGTGCTCCTCAGACTTAAAGCGGAGGTCCGCCCAATACTAAAAAAATTAAAAGTCAGCAGCTACACATACTGTAGCTGCTGACTTTTAATAATAGGACACCTACCTGTCCTGGAGTCCAGCGATGTCAGCACCCGCCGCCGATCATTGGATCAGAGGTCAGGTGCAGCCGCGTCCATTTCCGGTAAGGGAACCCGGCAGTGTAGCATTACAACTTCATGCCGGGCACCCTACTGCGCATGCGTGAGTCTCTGCTGTGCTCTGCTATTGGCCCGGCAGCCAGTAGCAGAGCGAGGAGGGAACCGGGCTGCTGACATCAACGGCCACTGGCCCGAGCTTGAGATGTGGGAAAAAGGACACCTGTCGAAAGGTGCCAAATGTGACACCTGAGGGGGAAGGAATCCAACCAGCAGAAGTTCCACTTTTGGGCTTAACTCCGCTTTAAATACAAGCACCCAGTATTCCATGGGGCACATCCCCTTCTAATTGGCAGGGCTGTATCTGCATCCATGCTCTCATCTGTTGGATTTCCTCCCACTGTCCAATATGCCCTCTTGCTATTGGATCAGTGTGAAATATCAAGACAGCATGAGCAGCACCCAGAGCACACTGAGCAGACCTCACTAATCAATCACTGCTCTCTGTTAAGCAGACAACACCTACATTTTCCTGTCTACTTCTCCTTTAAGTAGAAAATCCAAAAACGATATACACTCTCTAGCACCTACCTAGGAGAGTGCTACACGGGTCATGCGAATTCGTGCGGTTACAAATGCATCCAAATTTACATATACTGTATGTGAACTGAGGATCATGTTTGCAGACTTAAGTACCAGTACTCATACTTGGTCTTAAAAAACTGGTATCGGTGAATCCTGAACGTCAATACTTCACACACATTCCCTCTTTATTGATAGATTTTACATCATCAGCGAGGTTGAAAAAATACATAAGTCCATCAAGTCCAACCTATGTTTTAGTTTCTTGAAAATACATATTTCTCTTAAAGTGGAACTCTACATTATAATAAACTGACTGTTGAAAATACAGGCTCTAAAACCAAAAATATTTATTCTACAAGGCCAATTCTAATAACTCCAATATGAACTCAATTTTCTTCTTCTTTAATTTACTCTCTAGGGCCCATTTTACCCTCTTCCAATGCATCACTCTGATCAATACTTGTATATAAAGAATTTATATCCACTCTCACCACTATACAATTTTCCCCAAACTGCATAGTTTTCAATAAATTAATCAATAGACAGTAAACAAATAATGATCACGCTACAGCTAAATGTATGTCAGATATGCAGTATATTAGATAGAGATTTGAAGAATAAGAAAGCAAAGAAATATCAGAGAATTATTATGGATTTAAAGTAATGATAATGTTTATAAGTGGCAGGAAGATCTAACAGCAACCAATTCAATCCTCCCCAGTGAAAGTAGAGTCTCCTGGATGTTTGGTTACAGACAATGACCAGCATAGTAGAGACCAGTCAAGGAGGGAAGAGCATAGAGACAGGAATGTAGGCGATGGAAGAAGTGTTAATGTGGTGGGGAATAACAAACAAAAGGTGAGATTTGATGGGAAGGAAAGGATATGTAAAAAAAACTGCCATTAGAAATGATGGAGGGTGTTACGAGCCATCATCAAGAATGAATTGGTATCAAATGGTGTATTTTTTTTTTCAGAAAGAGTTCCAGGGACGTCCTCCAAGAGGTTATACAAAAAATGTTGAAAGTTGGAAGGTTGGAATCCATAGGATAGGCCCCATTGGAGACCAGGTTGGTTGGAAAGGAGGGATCAATGGAGACAAGAAAGCAAAAAGAAAGAAGAATAAAAAGGAAAAGAGAGGTTACGAGTCTGGAATTTTCCATTTGAAAATAGTATAGAATTATAAGTATCAGAGTTACAAATTTCAGATCTCGGTCTAAAGTATTGACCAAATAAAAACCTGGATACAGGCAACAAAAACAATAAAGTGAATAATCAGCGCCAAAAATTATATATAGAGAGCAGCAACGCTAACAGAGAATCCACCAACTCCACCAAAAAATCTTGAAAAAAAGTGCAGCGCTCAAAAAATGAAATTAAACTATACATAAGGTACTGAAAAAGTGCCACAATATCTATATAGTCCAAAGCTCTCCAGTGTATAAATGGTGAGTTCCAGAGAAAGTGTCGAAATTCTGTATGTAACGTTTCTTAAACACGAAATGTACACGGAAAGGTCAAGGTGGCAACTCACCAGATCCAGTTGCTGCCTCACTTAAGAGGACAGCAAAACACGCATGAATTATGATGAATGCAACCGGACCTTCTGATGGTCATCTTTCCCTTCCATGTCTCTGTGGAATTTGTAAAAAATATATGAAGAAAATAATAGTGCAGTATGCTCATACTCTATATCAAGTAGGATAGTGAGAGAACCATCACCACTATATAAGTTCACCAGTAATTGAAGAGAGAACACCATGAAATGACTAGTCAAGCCACCATATGTGCTAACAACTCACCAGATATCTGTGAATATAAGGTATCTCACATCAACTAAGAGAGTTTGAGGAGAGAGGACACAAGTGCCAGAAGGAGTGGTTGAGAATGCATGTTATAGAGTGGAAGGAGAGCTGAATAGAGAGACAGGGTCACCTGCAGCCTGTTGGTTGCTTGCAGTGCAGTTTGCTATGTATAATTGCTTCGTGCCATCGCTGAAGTTCAGAGCTTGAAGAGCATATCACTTGTAGAATGAATCACTTTGAGAAAGAAGCCCCTGCAATGTGCTGACCGCATAAGGGCATTCAAATTTATACTGGTATAAGGGTGGGGATGGAAGTTTGTTAATTAATCATGAGGGAATATAAGGATGCCTAACAATCAAGCGAACCTTTCACTTCTAAATTCAGACTACAGAGAGGTCATAAAGATAACATCAGCACATACATAGGTAAGACACTACAGAGAAACAAAAACATTATAATAATGCACACAGGGCAACAGATGGAGGAGGCCGCATACCATAGCACAGATATACATAGAGTGAAAAGCAGAGTCCAGTTAAGGGTGGATGAATTCTTTCAGCTGACACATACCATAGCACAGATATACATAGAGTGAAAAGCAGAGTCCAGTTAAGGGTGGAGGAATTCTTTCAGCTGACACATACCCCTGGAGGGACAGAGAATAAATGTTTTGATGATGCAGAGCTTGAAGTGCATATCATTTGTAGAAAGAATCACTTCGAGAAAGAAGCCCCTGCAATGTGCTCCCCCAGCAATGTAAATATTTTATCTGCACCAATTTTGACCTTTTCATTAGTAAACCTTATTCTGAAAAGTGTTATTCTCGTCCCTAAAGCTTGAACCATTGAAAAAGCGGCAGAACTGCACCGGCACCACATCCCTAAAACAAATAAATCAAGAAATAGATAGAACGGGGAAGATGGGACTTTATTGGTGCTGGTATACCCCTAACTGAAATAACACACCATACAAATATCCTTAAAATCTACAAAGTTTTATTGATATATGCTAAAATACATATATATATATATATAGCTTTCTTTGGGTGAGCTAGGAAAAAATATATATGTATTTTAGCATGTATCAATAAAACTTTGTAGATTTTAAGGATATTTGTATGGTGTGTTATTTCAGTTAGGGGTATACCATCACCAATAAAGTCCCATCTTCCCCGTTCTATCCATTTTTTGATTTACTTGTCCCTAAAGCTCTTAATGCAAGCTATAATGAACCTGTTCCTTTGAAGAGTGCTACTATTTAGGATAAATCATCTGAATATTCCTGTTTGTGGTGACAGCGTGTGTTACAGGTGATTATTCTAAAATCATAATTGGTATTGCTAAGGTCTCGGGTCTTCTGGCTGTAATCCAGATGTGGTGGCAGTGAAAGGGTTAATCGCTTGAATTAGCCCAGTAACAGTCGCTCTCAGGCTGCTGGCACTCAGATGGTGATCCCACAAGCTGGAAAATCTTTGTGCTGCAGCTGAGAGTGGCATTGCTACGTCAGTGACAAGCGCAGTGTGAGATCGGGCAGTCCTCGGTCATGAGTTAGTGAGGAGGACAGTGATCTAATACCCGTGTTCGTCAGTAATGATTGGTAGTTCTCAATGGACTGAGAGAGAGTTGATGAATGCTCTTGTAGTTCATTCGTAAACCCTGCAGGTTATAAACAGTCAGCCCCTATCAGAGGTATAGGCTGAAAGCTGCAGGGATTGTCTGAAGGATCCTGATATTGCACCACTGATCACAGGCACAAACTTTGCAGGGTCCTGAGGGAAAAAAATAATAAATGCACGTTTTTCCCTGCAAAATATGTGCATTTATATTTTTTCCCTAAAGGTGAACTTAGCCTTTAAATAATTGGAGAAAAACAGGAACATTGTAATTCATCCAGCAAAAAAGATTATGAAGAAGAAATTAATAGATTATTGCCAGTTCGAGATACATGCAAGTTGCTTTCAAGGAATCCAACACAAAAATTGAAATACAAGTTGAAGAGATTGTTACAGAAATGGAAGAAAATAAAGATATTGACAGAAGAAGAATCCAGGTATTTAGTCCAAAAGCTCTGAAAATTCCAACAGTTTACTAGCTACCAAAGGTGCACAAAAGCAAAAAAAAACTCCCAGGGAGGCCATTTATGAGTGGTATAGATTCTTTGTGTGGCTAAATATGTTGACTTTTATTTACAAGAAGTAGTGACACAAAATATATTTTTTTAAGGGATAGTGGAGAGTTAATGCCTTTGTTGAAGACTCTGCCGCTTGGGGAAGATTGTATCCTAGCGACAGTGGATATCAACGCCTTAAATACAAGTAGTGTGATGCTTTGGAAGCAAAAAAAAAAAATGAGCCCTAGAGAAGAAATTTGAATTCAAATGTAGCCAGGTGCTGGGCTACAGCAACATGGAAAATGAGACATTGCTCTCTTTGACTCTCTCCCTCTACTGTGATATTATATGCTGCACCACCACACCCAGCAGTGTGAGAGCTAAAGCCAAGCAAGGCCAAAGAATTCTATGCAGAGTACTGACACTGCTAGGAGTTGTAGTTTGAGACAGCAGCCATATAATGGCTACACTATAATTTTTACACTATAGATCTCAATATGCAGAGTGTAGAGGGGATATGTATTAAACTGCCCAGGAAAATTATTTCTCTTAGGACCAATTATAGAGAGAGCACCTCTGTCTGCATATTCGCCTGCCAGCTGGAGACCATACCAGCGGATATCAGAGCCTGAGACTGGAAGTGAGGATAACCATGGGCAGAGCAGCACCACCCACATAGCAGCATCTGTACCACTGCAGCACAGAGACTTGAGCCCTCTCACCCTCTGCTTCCCAGTGATTATCACCAGGAACTGGTGAGATGGCTATTTGCCCATTGCTGGTAATGCTAGCAGAGACTGAGCCACTGAAATCAGGATACCAAGTGTACCCAATCCATACCTCACCCATACTGCACTCTATAATGCACCTACTCCAACCCTAGACTGCATGGATACCGAACCCTTACCGCATCTGAACTACATCTGCCATGCACCTGTGCTAAGACTATACCCTACCTATACTATACCTATACTGCATGCAGGTTAACTGGGGCTGTTCTTAAGTGCAAAGATGCTCTTAAAGGGCCTGAATGATAGCCGGCAGAAGAACATCTCAAAGAACTGACTCTCCCATATAAATGATTCTGCAAGCTTCCTTTGTTCCCCTGCCCCTTCTGCTACCATCCTCCTTTTCTTTTGCACAGTGCATACCTAGTCAGTCTAGGACTAGAATCGCCACATAAATGCTACTGTCTTGCACATGCACAATACTACACACTGCAGGCTGAGAAGAAGAGATGTAAACAATGCTGGAGCTCTGTTAAGGTCTGAAAACCTGGAGCAATGAAATGTTTGATCTGAGGTCTGAGCATTCTCCTGCTAATGTGATGGTGAGTACAAGGAGTGCTGTTGGAAAATGTTATTATTTCAGTTCCATTTTGATGAATGCATTTATTCTTATATAATTATATTTGTTTTTTGTTTTTTTTTTATTGAAGCTAGTGTAAGTAGCTGTATTTTACTTTGTAACACCTTCCTGTTGTTGGTTGTCAGTAACACATTCTCTTGTATAATAAAAGATTCCTCCTTGTCAATGCACTCATTTTCATGGTCCTTTTTGCTTTCTCCACACTGTATATGAATTTAATTGTTTGAATAGCACAATCTGTACTAGTAGTTCACTCAATCTAGGTATGTATATGTATCGGTCTCCCCAAGCTCCAGAGGCTGACATTCCTCCAGAGGGTAAAAGTTAGTAGGCATAGTGGGTGTGTTTCAAGATGGAATGATGGGCGCCAGTCACTTTTAAAAATGAACAAAGAGAGTTTTATTTCTCTTAACGGAAAAAGGGGGAGAGGGTTAGGGCACAGGACACCCTTAGGAAAATGCAATAGCAAATTCACAGACTCCGCAGACAAACAAAAATAGAACTCGGCAGACAGCAATACAGAAAAAGGGCCTTCAAGCTGAATGCAGCAATCTGTTTCTTGTAGCAATGGCTGTCTCCTATAACAACACTTCTCTCATAGTGTCCCACTGTAGATCTTCAAGCTTAGCCCCCAGCTACCTGCTGGACTTCTCAAGCTTCACTCACAGATACCCGCTGTAGTCTTCAGGCTTAGCTCGAAGTCTCTCACTAGACTTCTTGTATTCCCAGCTACCTGCTGCATCCCCTGAGCTCTTCTCACAGCTATCCACTGTATTCTTCAAGCTGCACCCACGCTACCCACTGGGTTCCTGGACTCACAGCTACCCGCTGGATCCCTCTGGCTTAACTCGCAGCTACCCGCTGTACTCACAGCCACACACTGTACATATTTTCAAGCTTTACTTACAGCTACCCGCTGTACTCCTTCAAGCTTTACTCACAGCTACCTGCTGTATTACTGTATGAATCTCTACTGAAGCTTTCCCACTTACTTCACCATCCCCGGCTTGCAGAAGCGTCTGCTCTGGTACTCCTTCAGAACTCCATCCCTTCTAGGCTTGCCTCTGGCAACAGGAGTGGTCATCCCTCTGGCAACTGCTTCTCATTTACCTCTGGCAAAAATCAGGCTCCCTTCGGGCTGAGCCTCTAAGCATGTGGCTAGGCTTCAAGCTTAATCCTCAGATGCTGTTCCACACACGTCCCCCCAGGCCGCAGCCCAGGGTGGAAAGAACCCCAATCACATGACTTCTTCCAAATAAATAGACTATCCCAGCATGCTTAGTGGCCAAAGAAACTCCTGCTATTGGCTGAGACAACATATTTACTCATAACCTGAATTCACAGTAATCTATCATCCTAATGCCAAAGGCAACAGTGCCACCTATTGACAGAAGAGAGAGACTACAAATTAAACTCAAGCTTTGGACAGAAATCAGTGGATCAAAGACTACCAATTAGCCAGGCTAGTTACCACCTAGCACAACTAAATTTACTAGCAGCCCTGTTTAGGACAAGGGTGCTACATATATGTAGCACTCAACCCCGAAAGGGCCTTCTGATGTTGTCCCAGATTCTTTTCCAACACTAGTGTAGTAGCAGCCAGGCACCCCGTAACAGTCACACTTCTGGCTCTTCTAGGGGTATCTTTTTGATGATTTATTGTAAGTTGAACTTGAATAGGATGCAGGGAGGTTGTGGGATAGTCCAGTAATGTGAAAACATGAGCACACTTCTCACTTTCTCAAACTTCTTCATGCAGTGCCTGCAGAAGAAACTAGGGCACAAAGTGATGTAGAGACACCATAGGCAACGTGACACTTTAAGCAAGCTCTGGCACTGATGCACAGGGGATAGAAAAAGCACATAGTCACTAGGATCCTACACGTAGGTGTATACTCACAAATGTCCCTAGATAGTTGAATGCCTCCTTCCAATATCAGCCAGACAATTCTCCCGTGATCTCTGTAGACCAGATCCTTAATGAAAATACCTCAAGCAGTTCCAGCAAGATCCAGTAGAACAGGCTGCCCAGCTCTGATATAGCTGGGACCTGAACGATCACTAGAACTGGTCCCCCAGCTCTGGCTGAGCACTTGTGAAATTTTAGTTGCACTGCTCAGCAGCCCTTCAGGCTGGGAACCCCTCCTCCTGGACAAGAACACTGCTGCTCCAGGAATCAGCCACATCCCCAGCCACCTACTGGGCTTCCTCCCCAAGGGATTGGCCGAGACCACATACATATTCAGGCTGTGGGTCTACCCCTTCCAGCCCACTACATTCTGGAATCCACTAGAAGGCAGGAGTAAGCAGTTGAGCCTAAAGACAGTGAAACCCAGGACAGCCCAAAATAATCACACACTGCTCCACTGACCGCAGAGGAACCCAAAAAAAACCAACATTTTTCTGACATTTCTAGCAACCTATCTAGGAGGACACTACTAGTTATTGGCTTTTGGTGATATTAAGGCAAACACTTCATTTTTTCCAACCTAGGCCCCAGGATGCATATTTGATCTTGTGAGGTTATAAGGCTGTTCAGTCACCTATGGTAAAAAGTAAGTGACACAAGGCAGTCAACCTAGGTAGGGCATGAAGTATATATTTTGTCTTGAGTTACCCGCCTGCCTGGGTGCAGCTTGTCCCCACTGGGGCGTCGGGGCAGACGGATAACCATTGATACATTCTACTCTGGTGAACTTAGCTAATAAGTACGTACTCCCGGAAGATATCTTTTTTATCCCCCCTCAGTTCCATAGACAGAGCCTTGATGTTATGCTCAGTTTCACTCTCACCTATGTACTTGCTATTCCGCAATTGTGAGACTATTTGTGTTAAACCTTGTATGTACATGTCTTCAAGTTAACTAATAAAGTCTTTGAACAAGAAGTATATATTTGGTCTTAGGTTATTGACTCACTACCAAGGATCATCTGGAAAATACATAGCTATAGTCATGCTAAGGTTACTTAAGAAAAAAAAAGTTAAATTTCACCATGATATGGACCTGCCATTGGGTGAATCAGGTATGAGTATTTGATTAAAAATGTCACTTGTGCATGATTGTTTGAACACACATTAACACATGCTGGGTTGGCCCATTACCGTTACCTAAAAAAGTACCCAATTTCTTGCCAAATTTATGGTGCTAATGTATTCAAAAAGGAGAGAGGAGGGGGGCAAAGTGATAAAAGCTAAAAGACCTAGGAAGCCATTGTCCCAAACCAGCAAAGGAGTACAGTGGTCTTTGTTGTTTTACACAAAAAAATAATTTTGCTTTGAAAATGAAATTTGATTACAGTATTTTAATATTTGTATATTTGAGTGTTGAGATTAATACATTTGTGTCCCTTGGTACCATCCTAGAAAGTTGTAGAAAGTTTATAGTAATGTAGCCATGGCCCCGACCTCTGAAAAGCTGATGGTGAACTTCAGGGTCAAGGAGAGCCGACATCTATTCTCACAGTGTGGGTCACTAGGCATAGTGGGTGCAAAGTAGTGTAGATTACGTTGGGCGCCAGACACTTTGATGATGCAGAACAAAAGAGATATATTATCTCTTAAAGAACTGGGGAGAGAGGGTTAGGCCCAGGACACCCTTTGAGCAGGTGAAAAGCACTTAGCAGACTCCAAAATTCACAAAGATAGAACAGTATTTTGGTTGTATAGCTCCGGACGCCTTAAAGCTGAGCTGCATCTGAAAGAGCTGTTTCCTTTAGCAACTGAACTTGTATTTTGACTTCAACACAGATTTGTACACATACCAAACTTGGTATCCCTGTTGTGTAGGACCTGGTCGCCATCTCACAGCCTCCCACTGCAGCTTCATGAACTTGAGCTCACAGTCTCTCTTAAAAGACCTCTTGGACTCCCACTGCCACTGAGTCCCTTGAACGCCACACTGCTGTATCTTCTGAGTGCCACCCACGCTGACCTGCTGGGTCCCTTACTCGGCTCTTCAGCCCAACTGCTGAACTCTCTTGCAAGCACCACCCCCCGCTATCCTACTGGGTCCCTAACTTGACTTCCTCTGAGACTTTCCCAACTTCTTCACCATCCCCGGTTAGCGAAAAGGGCTGCTCTGGTACTCTCTCGGACTCTGAACTCTGGCCTCTGATAAAAGGAGTGGATGTCCCTTAGTGGCGACTGTATCCCCTTTATCTCTGACAACTGTCCCTGATTACGAGGGACTGTCCCTGATTTGAAGCAATGTCCCTCTGTCCCTCTTTCCTCCTCATTTGTCCCTCATTTTGGTCTGATCTGTATAGTTGTATATAAAATGTACTATTCATCTTTCAAAAAGTGTTTCCCAGTGCTAAACCTTTCATCCAAATTCTAAATTGTTGCATTTGTAGATTTCAAAAGCCAATAAAAGAAATAGTAGAGGTAAAGAAAAGCAATAGTTTAACTAATCTTTTATTATTAGTTAATTCTCCTTTAAGCGGGCATGGCCGGAGGCGTATCCTATGCCTACATACTTTTGCTAGCAGATGTCCCTCATTCCCATCTCAAAAAGTTGGGAGGTATGCCTCTGGCTCTCACTTGCCTCTGGTAACAGGAGTGGTTGTCCCACATGGCAACTGCTTCTCCCTCACCTCTGGCAACGATTCGTCTCCCCTCCAGCTGAACCTCTGCAACGATCTGGCTCCCCTCAGGCTGAGCCTCTACACACATAGCTAGGCCTCAGGCTTCAGGCCTAACCTTCTTTGGATCTCATATTGAGAGTTGACAGCAACAGATTCCAAATGCAAATAGCACACTTGAATTGAACACTGGACCTTTTATCTGTTCCTTGTAAATGGAATAATGAGGGAATAACACATACCTGGCCGTGGAACAGCTGAGCAGCCAATTGTCCCATTACTTTTGGTCCCTTAAAAAGTATGAGGCACATATACAAACTGTTGTAATTCCTACACCGTTCACCTGATTTGGATGTAAATACCCTCAAATTAAAGCTGAAAGTCTGCAGTTAAAGCACATCTTGTTTGTTTCATTTCAAATCCATTGTAGTGGTGTATAGAGCCAAAAAGATTAGAATTGTGTCGCTGTCCCAATATTTATGGACCTGACTGTAGTCCAGTAAACAATCTGAGGTCAAGGCAGGCAGGAATCCAAAAGAATAGTCAGTAATCCGAGCAGGGGATTTGCAACATAGAATTCAAGTAGACAAGGCAGGAACTAGCAGAGATACAGATGGGGAGCCAGGTAGCAGAAATTGTATCAAAAGCCCAGAGCCTTGGCTTTTTAATGCATAAATAAGGTACCAGAGAAGTGCAGCCAATCAGGGCAGAGCAGTTAGAGGCAAGAATGTGTGGCTGCTGGCCAGTCCAAATGAGGAAGAGGGCCTAGCAACAAAGAAGCCTAGACTGGGCCTGCTGCCTTCAGTCAATTGGTGCAGAGTAAGAGCAGTCCTCATTGCCAGAACGTGAGTGCTGCTGAGACTTGCCATGTGGTGGCAGAGGTGGGAGCATGAGATTGAACCCGCATCTATAATCTCTCCCTCTCTACTGACACCTTCCCCTCCCCTCTAAAACATGCCCTGATCACCCCCATACTTAAAAAGCTCTCACTGGATCCCACCAGCCTGAACAACTTAAGACCCATCTCTTTGCTCCTGTTTGCATCAAAACTTTTAGAACGCTTAGTCTACAACTGTTTTAACTCCTACCTCACTGACAACAACCTTCTTGACCCCTTACAGTCTGGCTTTCGCTTGCTACACTCCACTGAAACTGCCCTACTGAAACTCACTAATGATTACTAACTGTTAAAACCAATGACCACTACTCCATACTCATACTACTCGACCTCTCTGCAGCCTTTGATACTGTTGACCATCCCCTCCTCCTCAAAAAAACTCCACTCTCTTGGCGTTCAAGACTCTCCTACCTGTCAGAGCGCTCCTTCAGTGTGACCTATAACTGTTTCCTCCTCTCCACTTCCTCTTTGGGTTGGGGTACCTCAGGGTTCTGTCCTCGGACCCCTTCTCTTCTCCATTTACACCTCCTCCCTTGGTCTGTTAATAAACTCCCATTGCTTCCAATACCACCTCTATGCTGATGACACACAAATCTATCTCTCTACTCCTCACTTCACTCCTTCAGTCTCCTCTCGCATTACTAACTTACTGACATATCAGCATGGATGTCACACCACTTCCTCAAACTCAATCTTTCTAAAACTGAGCTCATAATTTTTCCTCTAGCCCATGCCCCTCCCCCTGATTTCTCCATCAAGATCAATAATTCAACTATAAGTCCATCCCCTCATGCAAAGGTCCTAGGTGTAATCCTAGACTCTGACCTGTCCTTTCAGACCCAAATCCAATCATTATCCAAATCATGCAGACTTCACGTCTGAAACATCTCCAAAATACGCCCCTTCCTAACCGTTGATACCACTAAGCAACTTATTCACTCCCTTGTTATCGCTCGCCTTGACTATTGTAACTTCCTCCTAATTGGCCTACCTCTCCGCAAGCTATCCCCTCTTCAGTCTATCATGAATGCTGCTGCCAGACTCATCCACCTTACCAACCGTTCGGTGTCCACCACTCCTCTTTGCCAATCCCTGCACTGGCTTCCCATTTCCCAAAGAATAAAATTCAAAACCCTAACCATGGAATACAAAGCCATTCACAATTCTGCCACAAGCTACATTACCAATCGTATCTCCAAATATCATGTCCTCTTTGCTCCTCCCAAGACCTTCTGCTCTCTAGCACCCTTGTCTCCTCCTCCCATGCTCATCTCCAGGACTTATCCAGAGCCTCTCCCATCCTCTGGAACTCTCTACCCCAATCTGTCCCCTATCTCCTACTCTGTCCACTTTTAGCTGATCCCTGAAAACGCATCTCTTCAGGGAGGCCTATCCTGCCTCCAGCTACCAACGGAATCTTCTACTCCCCTCATCAGTTCATCCCTCACATCCCTACCTTTTGTTTCACCAGCCCCTCCCTCTTAGATTGTAAGCTCGCAGGAGCAGGGCCCCTCTAACCCTCTTGTTTTGAATTGCACTGTTGCTGTATTGTCTCTCTTTATATTGTAAAGCGCTGAGCAAACTGTTGGTGCTATATAAATCCTGTATAATAATAATAATAATAATAATAATAATAATAAATCATGCTCCTAACAGGTCACTACAGCACACACCCATGGGTGCAAACCCTAAGGCCTCATGTACACTGCTGCTGCTAACGGATGTTTAGGGGCAGTTGAGTAGTTTTTTTCAGCTGCCCCTGAACTTTCCTCTATGTTATCTTATCAGTACATACAGTATACACAGGGTCATTTACAATAATTTCTAGGCAGTTTAGAAGCATTTTTTGGAAAACAAAAAATGCGTACAGATGGAAATTCAGAGGCATTTGAAATGCCAAACGCCTGTAACAGCTTGTAAACCCGCCTAAACGCCTAACTCACGCTTAGCAGCGTTTTGCTTAGACGCGCTTGTCCTTTAAACAGAATTAAAGACGCAAACGCGGCCAAACATGGCTAAACGTGGCATGTGAAACATGGCTAAACGGCTGTTTTAAACGTCAGTTTCTAGCTGTCACAAAACTTGTTCAGCAGAGGTTGAAAAAAGCATCCCGTGTACATTAAGCCTAAATGTTGATTGCAAATGTATCCATCAGTAGAGTTGAGCGAACCTCTGGAAGTTCGGGTTCTGCTGGTCCGTCCGAACTTCGGGACAAAGTCCGGATCCGGGTCCGAACGGAACCCGAACGATCGCACGGACAACGAAACCCATTGAAATCAATGGGGACCCGAACTTTTAGGCACAAAAATGGCTGTAACAAAGTCCTGGAAAGCCCTAGAGGGCTGCAAAAGGAAGTAAATGGGGGTAAGGGTAGGGCAAGTGCCCTACAAAAAAATGGGGACAGGGAAATAACTTTAAATATTTTAAAAAAAATAAAAACATAAAAAATGCAAAAATGGAGGTGAATGTGGATCATCTTCAAACTGTGTCTGAAGCCATATAACTGTTCTAAAATCATCTTCAAACTAGGGCAAGTGCCCTACAAAAAAATGGGGATAGGGAAAATAAATTAAAATCAAATAAAAAAATGGGAAGGGGGGTGGATGTGGAGTAAGAGCCTAGAGGTTGACTAGGCCGTGACCGTGGCAGTGTAGGTGGAAGTGGCGGTGGTAGAGGAGTAGGAGGAGGTAGCCAACATGGTTTTGAA
>BLSH010031449.1:1361688-1371756 GCA_018402905.1 Glandirana rugosa | reverse complement strand
TTATTAGAACATATATTAGGGAATAATAAGGGAGGTTCTCGAACGTATAATAACTACAATTCGATTGACCAGACATTAAGGGTCCCTATATAGAACCAGGAAAAAATATATAACCATGGTGTAACCGAAAGGAGGTCAGTCGACCATAGTATGGTCAGTCTTTTGACGAGAATTTCTAATCCATGTTCCCAAACCGTTATTGAACCGATTCAAGGAATTCCTGGGAACCCACATTCGGTAGACCCGGGCCACTGAATAACCACAAGTCAAAAAGTTCGGATAAGGACTAAAGTGGGAGCCAGTCGGTGTCCCCACGAAGGACACTCCACTGTACTCCTGGTCGTAACATCAAGACTTATTATTAACATCAATAATATGCAAGCTCTTGGAGGGAATAATAAGGGATTATATACAAGATTATTGTAATGAGAACGGTATCATTAGCGGTAATCAACATGGGTTCATGAAGAATTGTTCTTGCCAAACTAATCTGTTAACCTTCTATGAGGAGGTGAGCTGTCACCTAGATAAAGGAAGGCCTGTGGATGTGGTATACCTGGATTTTGCGAAAGCATTTGATACAGTTCCCCATAAACGTTTACTGTACAAACTAAGATCCCTCAACATGGATCAAAGGGTGAGTACCTGAATTGAAAACTGGCTGCAGGGGAGAGTCCAGAGGGTGGTGGTAAATGGCGAGTACTCAGAATGGTCTGGTGTAGAAAGTGGGGTTCCCCAAGGATCTGTCCTGGGACCAATCCTTTTCAATTTATTCATAAATGATTTGGAGGACGGGGTGAAGAGCTCAATCTCAATATTTGTGGATGATACCAAGATAAGCAGGGCAATAAACTCTCCACAGGATGTGGAAACTTTGCAAGAAGATCTGAACAAGTTATTGGGGTGGGCAGACAAATGGTAAATGAGATTTAACGTAGAAAAATGTAAGATAATGCATTTGGGTACCAAGAACCTGAACACAAACTACTCACTAGGGTGGGAGCCCCTGGGGGAAACTAGGATGGAAAAAGACCTAGGGGTCTTGGTGGAGAATAGGCTCAGCAGTGGCATGCAATGTCAAGCTGCTGCAAGCAAAGCTAACAAAGTGTTGGCATGCATAAAGAAAGGGATTAACTTTAGGGATAAATCAATAATTCTCCCATTATACAAGTCTCTGGTGAGGCTGCACCTGGAGTATGCCGTCCAGTTCCGGGCACCGGTCCTCAGGAAGGATGTCCAGGTATTGGAAAGGGTTCAGAGAAGAGCCACAAAGCTAATTAAGGGATTGGAAGAAACTTAGTTATGGGGAAAGATTGCAAGCATTGAACTTATTCTCTCTGGAGAAAAGACGCTTGAGAGGGGATATGATTTTAATGTACAAATACTGTACTGGGGACCCCACTATAGGGACAAAACTATTTAGTGCAAGGGAGTACACAAAGACACGCGGCCATTCACTAAGAATAGAGGAAAGGCGGTTTAACCTTAAAATGTGTAGAGGTTTCTTTACAGTAAGAGCAGTGAGAATGTGAAATTCTCTTCCACAAACAGTGGTCTCTGCCGGGAGTGTAGATACATTCAAAAAACTACTAAATGCACACCTAAGGGACCAGAGCATTGAGGGATATACAATGTAATACTGACATGAAAGCACACACATAGGTTGAACTTGATGGACTTGTGTCTTTTTTCAACCTCACTAACTATGTAACTATGTAACTATATATGTCTAGAGGCTGTTATTTCTGCTAAAGGAGGCTCTACTAAATATTGATGTGATTTTTCTGTTGGGGTGCCCAAATTTATGCACCTGTCTAATTTCGTTTTGATGCATATTGCACATTTTCTGTTAATTCAATAAACCTAATTTCACTACTGAAATATTACTGTGTCCTTCAATTATTTGATAGATCAAAATGAAATTGCTGATCCAAACACCCAAATATTTATAAATGACAATCATGAAATTGTCAGGGGTTCCTAAATTTTTGCATACAACTGTATAAAGGTCTATCTTTTCTAATGGATTTGTCCTATATTATTTTTGTTTTTTTTCATGACCTTGTTGTGATTCGTATTTACAACAATGCCATTGATGAGCGCTAGTCCTGATTACAAACTCTGTTTGCCAGTCTGCAGGGTTCTAGGCATTGAAACAGCAGTGGCGAGGATTCATCTGTAAATGTGCTTATTTTTGAAGGTCCTATATATGTATTTCAATTGGAAACTTAGCTGTGTGGTCTAGAGTGGCCCATCAAAGTGTATCTAAACACAAAACCAAAAATGTAATATATTGCAGCCTACCTGGCGTTAGATGTTGTGGCTGCATTTGTTTTCTTTTTTCAAGCCAAGAATATTTTCATCAAGTAAGAAAATACTGGATCCTGCCAGAAATTACCTGCCCTTGCTACTAGTCCAATTGATCAACCATATAATGGAGCTGCACAAAGTCAGATATGTTTGTGCAGCCTGTGTGACAACCATGGCCTCCTCCATAGGTTCACTGGAGAAATGAGTGTTGCCAGAAACATAAAATAGTTATTTGCAGAATTACCAGGTTATAACAGAGGGAAAAAAACATACAAAGATGCATGCAGCCACCAAACCTAAGCACCGGTGAACCGCAAACATATTACATTGTTATAGTTTGACTTTATGAATGCTTTGAGGAGGGTGCAGGATTCATCAACTTCATTCAATAACACTAGGTTAGATTATATTTTTATTTGTATTTTTATGTGATGTTAGTTACACTATAATAATAGGTATTATAGGCAATGTTATGTTTTGGTCATCTATTTTTTAAGAATCATTAAAGCCTTCCTCCAAAAAATATAATAAGGGCTTTTTTATAATTACTAGTAGAACTAACTACTAGATATTCCTATATTAGATATTGCACCCCATAAGTACTGTTGTTCAAACAATGTCTCTGTTCAAGCAAATCTGTCACAAATTTCATAGGGGAGAAGAAGGCTCCCCTGTAAAGGAGCTTAAAGTGGAACTTCACTCTCTCAATCAACATTGCCTATTTGGAATCTTTAAGCTGCTAGAATTCGTGAATAGATAGGAAAGTATATTATATTTACTTGTTTTAAACTTTTTTTTTTTTTTTACATTTCTTTAGTTACTCCCTATTGATCATGCCTAGACAAATTATGCCATACATCCCAGGAATCTTCAGGAGGGAAGGAGGGGTTTTCTTAGCTAAGCAAGCCCCCTGCCTGCATGCCTATGCTAAGGGCAAAAGGATACCAGGAAGTAAATGCTACATGAATCATCTGCCCTTACTCAAGATTGGCCAAGGCCAGAAATTCTAGGGGGGGGGGGGGTGTTTTTCTAAGTGATTACTCAGCAAAATAAAGCATAGAGACGAGGATGGGGAAGTTTGCTTTGAATAGGAAAAGTGAATTAAATAGCGTTTTTTTATTGTGGTGCTCAGATACAGTCTAGTTCCATTATAAATTTAGCTGTCCCTCCAATCAATATATAGATATAGAAGATAATATCATGCTAGAGTCCTGTTGAATGCAGCAGCAGCCAATATAAACAATACAGGTATAGTAGATAACATGATAATAAAAGGCTGCGCTAAATGGAACCAATAGAAGAACCCTAGTCCAGTAATGTCCAGAGATAATATTAACTTCACCAAGTAGATAAAAAATTAAATCCAATAACAATGCCTCTATGTACCATATAGTGAGTAACAGTCCATGAAAGGGTTAATAGAATAACAGGAAACCCTGGTGCACCAATCTGTTGATATATTGCTATTGAAGAAGCAGTATCCACATATATCCTTCACAGTGATGACAGTCCTTATGGTAAGATCCTTAACATATGGACTGTCATCACTGTGAAGGATATACAGTATGTTACAAAAGTGTGTACACCCCTCACATTTTTCGAAATGTTTTATTATATCTTTTCATGTGACAACACTGAAGAAATTACACTTTGCTACAATGTAAAGTAGTGAGTGTACAGCTTGTATAACAGTGTAAATTTGCTGTCCCCTCAAAATAACTTAATACACAGCCCTTAATGTCTAAGCCGCTGGCAACAAAAGTGAGTACACGCCTAAGTAAAAATGTCCAAATTGGGTCCAATTAGCCTTTTTCCCTCCTCGGTGTCATGTGACTCATTAGTGTTACAAGGTCTCAGGTGTGAATGGGGAGCAGATGTATTAAATTTGGTGTTATCGCTCTCACTCTCTCATATCGGTCACTGGAAGTTCAATATGGCACCTCATGATAAAGAACTCTCTGAGGATCTGAAAAAAAGAATTGTTATTCTACATAAAGGTGGCCTAGGCTATAAGAAGATTGCCCTAAAACTGAGCTGCAGCATGGTGGCCAAGACCATACAGCGGTTTGACAAGACAGGTTCCACTCAGAGCAGGCCTCGTCATAGTCGACCAAAGAAGTTGTGTGCATGTGCTCAGCATCATATCCAGAGGTTGCCTTTGGGAAATAGATGTATGAGTGCTGCCAGCATTGCTGTAGAGGTTGAGGGGTGGGGGTCAGCCTGTCAGTGCTCAGACCATACGCCACACACTGCATCAAATTGGTCTGCATGGCTGTCATCCCAGAATGAAGCCTCTTCTAAAGATGATGCACATGAAAGCCCGCAAACAGTTTGCTGAAGACAAGCAGATTACTGGAACCATGTCCTGTGGTCTGATGAGACCATGATAAACTTATTTGGTTCAGATGGTGTCAAGCGTGTGTGGCAGCAACCAGGTGAGGAGTACAAAGACAAGTGTGTCTTGCCTACAGTCAAGCATGGTGGTGGAAGCGTCATGGCCTGGGGCTGCATGAGTGCTGCCGGCATTGGGGAGCTACAGTTAATTGAGGGAACCATAAATGCCAACATGTACTGTGACATACTGAAGCAGAGCATGACCCCCTCCCTTCAGAGACTAAGCCGCAGGGCAGTATTCCAACGTGATAACGACCCCAAATACACCTCCAAGACGACCACTGCCTTGCTAAAGAAGCTGAGGGTAAAGGTGATGGACTGGCCAAGCATGTCTCTAGACTTAAACCTTATTGAGCATCTGTGGGGCATCCTCAAACGGAAGGTGGAGGAGCGCAAGGCCTCTAACATCCACCAGCTCCGTGATGTCATCGTGGAGGAGTGGAAGAGGACTCCAATGGCAAACTGTGAATCTCTGGTGAACTCCTTGCCCAAGAAGGTTAATACAGTGCTGGAAAATAATGGTGGCCACACAAAATATTGACACTTTGGGCCCGATTTGGACATTTTTACTTAGGGCTCTTATACAAGCTGTACGCTCACTACTTTACAGTGTAGCAAAGTGTCATTTCTTCGGTGTTGTCACATGAAAATATATAATAAAATATTTACAAAAATGTGAGGGGTGTACTCACTTTTGTGAGATACTGTATGTGGATACTGCTTCTTCAATAGCAATATACCAACAGATCGGTGCACCAGGGTTTCCTGTTATTCTATTAACCCTTTCATGGACTGTTACTCACTATATGGTACATAGAGGCATTGTTATATTATCTCTGGACATTCCTGTACTTGTGTTCTTCTATTGGTTCCATTTAGCGCAGCCTATTACTATCACCTCCAACCAATATCTCAAGGAGCTATGGTGCCCAGAGGATGTACTCCATCTGACATTCTTCTCAGCTGATTTTTGTATTTCCTTTCCCCAGTCTCTACATCAATTCAAAAGTAATGATACTGTTACTGTGGAAGGGAACCACTGCACTGGCCGCTTGACCAAGAATCTGACTGAATGGATAAAGAGGATTTTGTGGGCACTGTAGCTTTTGAGAAGAGCAAAAATTGGTGGGGTGGGCAGCCAGACAAGTAAAAATAAATGTTCTTCTTTACAGGGAATCCTTCCTCTCTACTTGTTAATTTGGCGACAGGATTAGAGTTGAGCGAACACCTGGATGTTCGGGTTCGGCGGGTCCGGCCGAACTTCACGAAAAAGTTCGGGTTCGGTACCGAACTTGACCCGAACTTGACCCCGGACCCCAAACCCCATTGAAGTCAATGGGGACCCGAACTTTTCGGCACAAAAATGGCTGTAAAAAAGTCCTGGCAAGTGCTAGAGGGCTGCAAAAGGAAGTAAAATGGGTGTAAGAGTAGGACAAGTGCCCTACAAAAAAATGGGGATAGGGAAAATAACTTAAAATCAAATAAAAAAAAATAAAAATGGGAAGGGGGGGTGGATGTGGAGTAGGAGCCTAGAGGTTGACTAGGCCTTGACCGTGACAGTGTAGGTGGAAGTGGCAGTGGTGGAGGAGGAGGAGGAGGTAGCCAACACTTTTTGTTTTTTTTGTTTTTTTTTCTAATTGGGGTAGCCCCCAAAATATTGAGGCATATTCAAAAAAACAAGTATACCAATGGCTGTGTGAGGCCGGTCTAAATGTCTATTCTGCACAAGGTACAGACAAGTCTTGTGGGATCCATGCCTGGTTCATTTTAATAAAGGTTAGCTTGTCCATGTTGGATGTGGACAGACGGCTCCGCTTGTCTGTGATAACGCCCCCTGCCGTGCTAAACACACGTTCCGACAATACACTGGCTGCAGGGCAGGCCAGCACCTCAAAGTGGTCACAGCAGTGATAGGCGCTTCATTTATCCAGCAAACTTACTTCATTGAGCAACTCCCACGATCATTGGGGCTCAATTTGTTCATTGCGGGTGGCTTGCAAACCTCTCCCCTTACACACCCGGATTGAAGTACCCACCCAGTCATCTACGGGAATTTGACTTCCATCACAGTGACTCCCTCCTTACTGCAGTTCACTTAATATTGGGACGTTTTAGACATCCTTTTATCTGTTATGTGTTTGTCTCCCCCAGTGTGTTGAGTCTGTGTTGCATTTGTTAGGTACTGACCACCAGGAGACTTGGTCTCCTGGGGCCAGTTTAGATACCTTCTGTCATTCTAATTAATTGTTGGTTGTATTTGCACAACTTGGCTGTCACTATACAGCCTTTTTTATTCAATAAATTTAAATGAGTTTGTTATCTCATACTGTAGTTATTTCCATTCCTTCAGTAATAACCGTGCTGGTTCCCCCTACTGGGAGAACAATTTTTTGTGTATGCAGTTGTTTTTGGGTTAAGAAGGACACCTAAACTTGGTGAGTGATACTACAGTATGATGCTTTAGACTTACAGGACCTATTCATACCTGTCAAAAGTTTTCTTGGTTTTTTCAGCACCTCAAAGGCATAAAGGGCAAGCTCAGGCCATGTGGCCAATTTGGAGACCCAGAAGTTGAATGGGGCAGACCCATCAGTCAGTACGTGTAGGCATGTGCACACATGCTGCATTGGCGGCCTCTTTTTCCTCCTCTGCCTTTGCCTTGTGCTTCGACTGAGCCCCCGGTGTCATTTGGGAATGCCCTCAACAGCGAGTCTACCAGTGTGCGCTTGTAGTCGCGCATCTTCCTCTCACGCTCCAGTGAGGGAATTAAGGACGGCATGTTGTCCTTGTAATGGGGATCCAGCAGGGTGGCCACCCAGTAATCGGCACAAGTTACAATGTGGGCAACTCGGCTGTCGTTGCACAGGCACTGCAGCATGTAGTCGGCCATGTGTGCCAGGCTGCCCAGAGGCACAGACAAGCTGTCCTCTGTGGGAGGTGTATCATCTGTGTCCTCCGTATCCCCCCAGCCACGCTCCAGTGATGTCCACGAGCTGCGTTGGGTGCCACCCTGCTGCGGTTCCTCCTCCTCCTCCTCATGATCTTCCTCATCCTCCTCATCCTCCAGAACTGTGCCCTGGCTTGAATATTTTTTACCTGGCCTATGCTGGTGCAGGAACCCACCCTCCGAGCCACTTGTGAATGACTGGTCTGATAACTGTGGAAATGACCCCTCTTCCTCCTCCTCATCCTCCTGTGCCACATCCTCTTCCATCATGGCCCGAAGTGTTTTTTCAAGAAGAAATAGAAGTGGGATAGTAACGCTGAGAACAGCGTCATCAGCACTGGCCATGTTGGTGGAGTACTCGAAACACCGCAATGCGGCACACAGGTCTCGCATGGAGGCCCACTCGTTGGTGGTGAAGTGGTGCTGTTCCGCAGAGCGACTGACCCATGCGTGCTGCAGCTGAAACTCCACTATTGCCTGCTGCTGCTCGCACAGTCTCTCCAGCATGTGCAAGGTGGAGTTCCACCTTGTGGGCATGTCGCATAAGAGACGATGAGCGGGAAGGCTGAAGTTCCGCTGCAGCGCAGACAGGTGAGCAGCAGCAGGGTGAGAACGCTGAAAGTGCGCACAGACGGCCCGCACTTTCTGCACCAGCTCTGACGTATCCGGGTCGTTTTTTAGAAATTTCTGTACCACCAAATTCAGCACATGCGCCAGGCAAGGGATGTGCGTCAAACCGACTAGGCCCAGAGCTGCTACGAGATTTCGCCCATTGTCGCACACCACAAGGCCAAGCTTGAGGCTCAGTGGCAACAACCACTCATCAGTCTGTTGTTCAATGCCCATCCACAGCTCCTGCGCAGTGTGCGGTTTATCCCCCAAACATATCAGTTTTAAAACAGCCTGCTGTCGTTTCCCCCTGGATGTGCTGAAGTTGGTGGTTACGGTGTTACGCTGAGCAGATGAGGAGGTGGTAGAGGAGGAGGAAGTGCAGTAGGAGGAGGAGGTAACAGGAGGCAAAGAGAAATGCCCTGCAATCCTCGGTGGTGGAAGGACAAGCGCCAAATGGCTAGCCGCCTCAGGCCCACCCGCCACTATATTTGCCCAGTGTGCAGTTAGCGAGATATAGCGTTCCTGCCCGTGCTTACTGGTCCATGTATCAGTGGATATGTGGACCTTGCCACAGATGGCGTTGCGCAGTGCACACTTGATCTTGTCCCCGACTTGTTTGTGCAGGGAAGGGATGGCTCGCCTGTAAAAGTAGTGGCGGCTGGGTAACACATACTGTGGGACAGCCACCGCCATCAGGTTTTTAAAACTGTCCATGTCCACCAGACGGAATGACAGGATTTCAAAGGCCAGGAATTTGGAAATGCTGGCATTCAGGGCCAGGGATCGCGGGTGGGTAGGGGGGTGCTTCCTCTTTCTCTCCAGGGTTTGGGAGATGGAGAGCTGTAAGCTTCCATGGGACGGTGTGGAAATGCTATGGGACGGTGGCGGACATGGTGGCGTTGCTGTCACATGCTCTGTTTGCTGGGTGGCAGGTGACACTGTCACTGTAGAGGTGGAGGAAGAGGCCGAGGCAGCAGCAGAAGAGGAAGCAGGAGGAGGCCGAGACCTTTCTTGGATTTTGAGATAATTATTACAATGCAGCTTGTGCCTTGAATTTAGATGCCTGATCGTGCAGGTTGTGGTCAGGTTTAGAACATTGATGCCTCGGCTCAGGCTAGCATGGTACAGCGTGCAAACCACTCGTGTCTTGTCATCAGCACATTTTCTGAAGAACTGTCAAGCGGGGGGAAGGCCTTTGAGCTGCCTTTGGTGTGCTAGGTCCCTGGGTACGGTTGGTAGTAGCAGGCCTACTGTCTAGGGGACAGTCACTCTGCTTTTGCAACCTGCTTCCTCTTTTGCTGTGCCGGTGCCTCTGTGCGACCACCACCTCTTCCTCCAAACTGCACACATCACTCGCATTACCCTCATTCCATGTGGGGTCTAGGACCCTTATCATCCTCCTCCACATCATCTTCCACCCACCCTTCACCACTGCCCTCCTTGTCAGTCTGCACACTGAGGAAAGCTGCAGCAGTTGGCACCTGTGTTTCGTCATCATCAGAGACGTGCTGCGCTGGTGTTTCCATGTCCTCATCCTGCAACAGAAGTGGTTGTGCATCGGTGCACTCAATGTCTTCCACTTCTGGGGCAGGGCTATGTGGATGGCCCACGGAAAGCACACCAGGAGAGTCATCAAAAATCATAAGAGTCTGTTGCATGACTTGGGGCTCAGACTGCTTGGCTAATTTACAAGGGGCTGAGGTGAAAGACAGATGGCCATGGGGTTCAGGGGCCAACTCTGAGCTTTCATCAAGGGACTGGGAGGGAGACAATGTGAAGTAACTGGAGGCATTGTCAGCCACCCA
>BLSH010031449.1:1341541-1352178 GCA_018402905.1 Glandirana rugosa | reverse complement strand
CTGTCTAATAACAAGATATTAGTAGAGGATCAAGATTTCCCTCTCCAAGGACGACAACGACATTCCCTGTCTAATAACAAGATTTTAGCAGCGGACGAGGATATCCTAGTCCAAGGACGACAACGACATTCCCTGTATAATAACAAGATTTTAGTAACGGATGATCCCTTACAGCAACAGCAGGAACCTGGCCCTATAGGAGTAGGCAATGATTTTAGAACAATAATATGTCCCTTACAGCAACAGCAGGAACCTGATCCTATAGGAGCAGGCGACGATTTTAGAACAATAATCTGTCCCTTACAGCAACAGCAGGAACCTCTCCCTTTAGAACTAGGAGATGATTATAGAACAATAATCTGTCCCTTACAGCAACAGCAGGAACCTGACCCTATAGGAGTAGGTGATGATTTTAGAACAATAATCTGTGCCTTACAGCACCAGCAGGAACCTGACCCTATAGGAGTAGGCGATGATTTTAGAACAATAATCTGTCCCTTACAGCAACAGCAGGAACCTCTCCCTTTAGAACTGCGAGATGATTATAGAACAATAATCTGTCCCTTACAACAACAGCAGGAACCTGACCCTATAGGAGTAGGCAATGATTTTAGAACAATAATCTGTCCCTTACAGCAACAGCAGGAACCTGACCCCATAGGAGTAGGCGATGATTTTAGAACAATAATCTGTCCCTTACAGCAACAGCAGGAACCTCTCCCTTTAGAACTGCGAGATGATTATAGAACAATAATCTGTCCCTTACAACAACAGCAGGAACCTGACCCTATAGGAGTAGGCAATGATTTTAGAACAATAATCTGTCCCTTACAGCAACAGCAGGAACCTGACCCTATAGGAGTAGAAGATTATTTTAGAACAATAATCTGTCCCTTACAGCACCAGCAGGAACCTCTCCCTTTAGAACTAGGAGATGATTATAAAACAATAATATGTCCCCTACAGCAACAGCAGGAACCTGACCCTATAGGAGTATGTGATGATTTTATAACAATAATCTGTCCCTTACAGCAACAGCAGGAACCTGACCCTATAGGAGTAGGCGATGATTTTATAACAATAATCTGTCCCTCACAGCAACAGCAGGAACCTCTCCCTTTAGAACTAGGAGATGATTATAGAACAATAATCTGTCCCTTACAGCAACAGCAGGAACCTGACCCTATAGAACTAGGAGATGATTTTATAACAATAATCTGTCCCTCTAAGCAGTAGACTCTACCTAGTCCTGTCAGATCGCTCTGTAATGCAGGATGAGATGCTATTTGATCTGCAATCTGTCCCTAAAAGCAGTAGTAGTAGTAATCTCTACCTAGTCCACAGTCAGATCGTTCTGTAATGCAGGATGAGATCTGCAATCTGTCCCTCAAAGCAGTAGTAGTAATATCTGCCTAGTCCACAATCAGATCATGCTGTAATGCAGGATGAGATGTTATTATATCTGCAATCTGCCCCTCACAGCGCCGGCAGCATCCTCTCCCTATACTAGCCAGAGAGCATGTGACATGCAGCACTAAGGCTGGGTCACATGATGCACTGGCCAATCACAGCCATGCCATTAGTAGGCATGGCTGTGATGGCTTCTAAGGGCAAACCAGTGAAAAGCTTTTTGATTGGCTGCCCTGTAGGTATTCAACAGGCGAGATCAAATAACCGAACCCAGAACCCGAACTTTTTTCAAATGTCCGGGTTCGGGTCCGGGTCACAGACACCCCAAAGTTCGGTACGGACCCGAACTTTACAGTTCGGGTTCGCTCAACTCTAGACAGGATATTTGGAGGGGCATGCAATGCATCCCTTATTTATATTTGATTTTCATGGTGGTGAAAAAATGACAAACTTTATGCTGGCAATGCAGGCCAAAATAAAACAATCAATTCATGAGTTGCTTGCAACAATCAGGCCTTACAGAACTATATGAAGACATTTCAGCAACCATACCATTCATTATTCAGCATCAGAAATGTTGTAAATTCTATGAGTTAGCAATGAATGGACAGCAAGCCTGCTGTGGAGCAGCATTGTTCATAATGCATAACCATACTGTACTGCCATCTAGGAGAAACCCATTATTGGTTGAGTTGTTCGGCAGATAACCTATTTTCGCCTGTTGTCAATTCAAAGATTGAAGGACATATTTCCATCTTTGACCTTTTGTCTAAATTATCTAATTCATTGAGATTCCCTCTACATTTACTGTATATTGATTCTCCTGAGATTTAGGTTTAATAAAAGGCACTCATCTCTAGCATATATAATCCTCAATTCATAAAAAGGAACTTTATATTTGCTGAGTGTTTTGTAATCCTCAAGAGATTACCGGACTGCGCATTATGAGTAAATGGATAAGATTTTTAAAACAGATTGAACATATTACAGTGCAGACTGTTAGGAAAGAGGACAGAATCAGGTTACCTGAAATGCTTGGCACATAGAAGGGGCTAAGATGTGGTGTTCAAGAGAATATAGAAATGATCAATATTAATATTTAACGTATTTAATATTATCATTATACAGGATTTAATTATCAGTACAATGTAGCCAGGAGGCGGCTAAGTGTGCTTGCAATCAGGAGACATTGTGCAGCCTTACTGTTGTGGAGCTGTGCTGTCACATCCTGAATGTAATAACTAAGCAAAGCAAAGCAAATCATCCTGGGAAGTGTAGTTCAGACTGTTGGGATTTCTCTTTCAGCTGAATTGTTTTGGAACTAAAAACTACCAGAGGCCGAGAAGGAAGAACAGACTGCTGGGAGAGGAAATAAAAGGGCTGGCCCTGGGCCATTAACCATCAATGTGAGATGGAATTCATGTACGCCAAAGCTCACCTACAAGTCCCTAAATTCCAGAGGCAGTGGAATCTCTGGCTCACCCACTCCAAATGTACTTTAGCACTTTAAAATTATCAAAATAATATCCGGAGCAACCGTGATAAACCTGTTGAATGAAAGCCTTCGACTTTGTCGATCACGTCGGAACGAACACGTCACATGTACTGTGCAAGATTCCATAACCTCTTCCTCCCTTTATTATTAGTTCTCTCACTATCTCAATTATTGTTGATTTCAACTCCTGTTGTTACTCAGTATCCAGGGCTTTCTAATGAGTTCTGCAGTCTCTGTGTTGGACGATTGCGCAGCCCCTCATTACTTGACACAGCATGTTCCCTTTGGGGTGTCAATGGGGGGCAGGCGTAGTTGGGGTCACGGGGGACTGCGGGCTTCTAGCACATATGTTTATTGTTTGTTGAATACTATATAGTTTTGCTACTCATATGGCTCTCGAAAATCACACATGTACGAGCTTCTCTTCTGCTGTTTTGTTTTTCTCTTTGTATTTCCTTGAAACATTCAATAAAAGAATATTGGAAGAAAAGGCCTGGCCTTGGCCTAGATCGCTCTCTTGGGACCCCGGCCTGGATCTGCAAGCAGGGACTCTGTGTTGGAGAGTGCTTCGGCTGTGTTGCGGCCTACACAAGAAGAGTCACCACGCATGTATCCTTGAGGCATCTGCGGACAGCACTGCCTTACTGTCCAGTAGCAGCCTGGAGGCTGTTTCGGTATCATTCAAATCATGCTGCAGCTGATCCCGGTGGGCCGCAGCGCAGTGTGAAGGAGGTCAGATGCCATCCCCTGATCCAGGGCCTGGAGGGAGAGCCTATAAAGTCAAAAAGAGCCTTTTACGTAAAAGCCTATTGGCTTACACATCCATCTAAATAGACACTGTACACGGACACCATTGTCTCCATTCATCTTATTGTCACTTGTAGTACTATAGGATAAGTCCATTCATCTACATAGACACTGTATACAGACACCATTGTCTCCATTCGCCTTGTTGCTGCTTGTAGTACCACAGGATACAATGTCAAAGTCAACAACTACAGTGATCTCTCTTTGCACTTAGCCAACATAGGAAGATTCTTTCTTTGCTTGATGAAGCCAACCCAGTTGAATTTCTTTGCCCAGCTATTCAGGATTTCTTCTAATATAACTCTCCTAAATGCTAGCTGTAGACCATCAACGCTTTATCTCTACAATATAGGACTACATCAAACTCCCTCCCCATCATAAGGACGTTACATTACTGTGTACATAAAACCTGCATTTGCCTAGAGCTCTTTGTGGGAGCAGGTTAAATTCCACACTTTATAACAGATTGCTGAATTTTGTAACACTTCGTTTATTGATTGCACCTGTGGATTGAGGTATAGAAGGGATCGGTCTGACTTAGCTAAAAGTAATTCCCCTGCCCTTCTTCTGCCTGTTCATATAGGCAATATATGTATGTATAAGGACAGTCGATATCTAATCATTCTTTATATTTGATTATCTGATATTCATTGTTATTGCTGTTTCACCACCAGTGACACTTTACCTGAAGTATTGCGGTAGGGTGTAAGTTCATGTTTTTCACCTGTTAAATGGCATTACTATATCAGTAAACAAAGCTTATTGATTCATCAGATTGTAAGCTGTCTGTTTTATCACTATTACTGATAGAAAATGTCTGAACCCAGGGTGTCAGAAGTGGCGGAGGACTTGCAGGGTCGGGGCAACCAGTGGGGTACTGATTTTACCAGCGGCCCTCACAGGGGTAGCGCTGCAATGATTACTTTAAATAATCCTTCTGTTATTCAAAGAGCCATAGTAGTTGATGTGTAGGGCCTTAATGTGGATTGCAGTGCAGCGATGGTCATAATTTTGTTGTGGTTGCACAGGGCCCAAAAAAGACATTTTCATTGGTGTATGGGTAAAAGCATATAGGTAGCAATTTGGATCTTGTCTAGAAGAATCAGACACCAATATGAATATTTAAGACAGAAGAACCATTGCATCAATACTTTAGAGTATGAATATTTTTATTTCATCAAAGTATATATAAAAGAAGCAATCCAACATGTTTCAGCGGTTCTAAGGAATCCCCCCTTTTCAGGGCTCAATATCCTGGTTAATATTGGGCTTGATTAATGAAAAAGGCTAAAAGTTCAGAAGAAGAGCATGAGTATGAAGCCCTGTTATGGGGGGTAATATGAAGTTGCCCTCTCCACACAGGCTATGGCATTAACCTGCAGGTAACCAAATGAGCCAGAGCCTTCACTAAAGGAAGAGTGGACTATGAATATATCATTGGCAGTGCCACCACCTAGAAGAGGGCCCCAGCGTATGTAGAGATGATCCCTTTCTATGACAATAACTAGTAACAAAATAACTGACAGCTGTAGTACTAATACACCATGCATAGATTTCTCAGAGCAAAGATATGCAGACATACCAGCAGGTGATTAGTGTAACTTTATATATGATAAAGTGGGCGGCACAGTGGTGTAGTGTGTAGCACTTTCGTCTGGCAGCAAAAGGGTCGCAGGTTCGAATCCCGACCACGACACTACCTGCCTGGAGTTTGCATGTTCTCCCTGTGCCTGCGTGGGTTTACTCCGGGTACTCCAGTTTCCTCCCACACTCCAAAGACATGCTGGTAGGTTGATTAGATCCTGTCTAAACTTGCCCCTAGTATGTGTATGAATGTGAGTTAGGGACCTTAGATTGTAAGCTCCTTGAGGGTAGGGACTGATGTGAATGTACAACGTATATGTAAAGCGCTGCGTAAATTGACTGCGCTATATAAGTAGCTGAAATAAATAAAAAATAAATAAGTGATAGCATTACATACAACCAAAGCAACAGCAAAAAGAATGTACATATGTCTTAGCATAACAGTGTATATATGTATCTATTGTGGGGGGTTAGCTCAAGTGGGGATCACCTGGGAAAAAGGTAGTCCAGACAGCAGGTCTTTCTTAAAAACTGACTTGTAGCATTTTATTTAAAAGGTTGCATAAAAA
Source organism: Glandirana rugosa (assembly GCA_018402905.1). Taxonomy (NCBI): domain Eukaryota; kingdom Metazoa; phylum Chordata; class Amphibia; order Anura; family Ranidae; genus Glandirana; species Glandirana rugosa. The sequence continues at coordinate 1,346,313 of BLSH010031449.1, read as the reverse complement.
ATCAAACAAACAAAACAGAAAATAAATCCTTGCCATCCAGGCTCTTACTAAACATTTCCAGGTTCCTAACTCAGAGGTGAAGGGCTTCTCCCAGTCACCCACAAAACAAAGATAATGCAAACCTTTTGTTTCAGTCACAAAGCAAACTTCAGATCACACTCTCTCAGGTGTTTTGGCTTTTTGAGTCCCAGGCCAGAGCAACATTTTGCTCTACTCCTGCTTATTTATACCACCTGTTGGTGGACACAAGTGGACCACAAAATCTGGTCTGGAACTAACCCTGCTAAGGTGGCTGGTAACACCTGGACTGGATTTTCCCTTAGTTCACTGCAAATGAACGCATGCAAGGTGAAACAGAATGTCCATCAATCACCTCGCCTTTCATAATCTCACATTTCCCCCCTTCTGCTCAAGCCCCTATGGTTGAGCAACTCTCCCAAACAGGCAATGGACACTGGAAAGGGCATATGCATTATTTTGGAGTTTCCCAACTCTATGTTCCATTGTGAACTTGAATGCTTGCAGAGCAAGGAACCACCTTGTCACACGACTATTTTTCTCCTTGTTATCGCACATCCATTTAAGAGTGGCATGATCAGTGACTAGTTTGAATGGTCTCCCCAACAGGTAATATTTCAGGGCCTCTAAGGCCCATTTGATAGCTAAAAATTCCTTTTCAACAATGGCATAGTTTTTCTAATGTCTGTTAAGCTTCCTGCTCAGGTAGACGACCAGGTGCTCCTTCCTGTCTCTGATTTGGGACAGTACCTCACCCAGCCCCACATCAGAGGTGCCTGTCTGTACGACAAACTCCTTTGTGAAATCTGGGGTCACGAGCACCGGTTGTACACAAAGGGCTTGCTTCAACATTTGAAATGCCTCCTCTGCCTCAGGATTCCACTTTGTCGGGTCTGTCAGTGGGGCTTCAATGGTGGCAAAATAGGGTATAAAGCGCCTGTAGTACCCTGTGATCCCTAGAAATGCACAAACTTGCTCTTTATTTATAGGTTGGGGCCATTTTTGAACCACCTCAATCTTATTGATCTGAAGCTTAATCAGCCTTTGCTCAATAATGTAGCCAAGGTATTTGACCTTCTTCAAGCCTATGGCACACTTTTTGGGGTTGGCAGGGAGTCCTGTTTTCCTAAGGGAATCTACTACTGCTTGCACCCGGGGCAAATGAGATTCCCAATCTGCGCTGTGGATGACAGCATCGTCCAATTAGGCGGTTGCTTATTGACGATGTGGTCTCAATGTCTTGTCTATCATTCTCTGGAATGAGACAGGAGCACCTTGCAAACCAAAAGGCATCCGCTTATATTGGAATGACCCCTCAGGAGTAGAAAAGTCAGTCTTCTCTTTTGCAGATTCTGTTAGGGGTATCTGCCAATAGCCTTTAGTCAGGTCTAAAGTAGTTATGTACCTGGCACTTCCCAATCTGTCAACAAGCTCGTCGACCTGAGGCATTGGGTACGCATCAAATTTGGCCATGCTATTCAACTTCCTGAAATACTTACAAAATCTTTTAGTGCCTTCTGGCTTTGGGACCAACACTATGAGACTTGACCAGTCACTGTGGAACTCCTCTATCACGTCCAAATCAAAAATGTTCTTTATTTTATTTGCAACTGCTTTTCAAATCAAACAAACAAAACAGAAAATAAATCCTTGCCATCCAGGCTCTTACTAAACATTTCCAGGTTCCTAACTCAGAGGTGAAGGGCTTCTCCCAGTCACCAACAAAACAAAGATAATGCAAACCTTTTGTTTCAGTCACAAAGCAAAACTTCGGATCAAGCTCTCTCAGTTATTTTTGCTCTACTCCAGCTTATTTATACCACCTGTTGGTGGACATAAGTGGACCGCAAAATTTGGTCCGGAACTAACCCTGCCAAGGTGGCTGGTAAAACCCGGACCAGATTCCACCTTAGTTTCCTGCAAATTAACGCATGCGAAGTGAAACATAACGTCCATTGGTCACCTCGCCTTTCATAACGTCACAGCAGTTTAAGGTTAAACCTCTTCTCTTCTAATTTTAGTGAATGGCCACATGTCTTTTTAAATTCCCTTTCACTGAAAACCTTTTCCCCTATAGTGGGGTCTCCAGTACAATATTTGTACATTGAAATCATATCCCCTCTCAAGTGTCTTTTCTGCAGAGAGAATAAGTTCAATGCTTGTAGTCTTTCCCCATGGTTTTGATTCTCTAGTCCCTTTATTAATTTTGTTGTCCTTCTCTGGACCCTCTCCAGTTCCAGCACATTCCTGCTGAGGACTGGTGCCCAGAATTGGATTGGAAGGTGCGGCCGAACCAGAGTCTTGTATAATGGGAGAATTATTGTTTTATCTCTGGAGTTTATCCCCTTTTTAATGCATGCCAATATTCTGTTAGCTTTGCTTGCAAGCCTGGCATTGCATGCCATTGTTAAGCCTGTCATCTACTGGGACCGCAGGTCCTTTTCCATCCTAGATTTTCCCAGAGGTTCTCCTCCTAGAGAGTAAACTGCATTCATATTTTTGTCACCCAAATGCATTATATTACATTTTCCAACATTATACCTCATTTTCCATGTAGTTGTCCACCCCATTAATTTGTTTAGATCTTCTTGCGGGGTTTCCACATCTTGGGTAGAAGTTATTGCCCTGCTTAGCTTTGTATCATACGCAAATTGAGCTGTTTATCCCACCCTCCAGATCATTTATGAATAAATTCAATTAAATAGGATTGGCCCTAGGACAGAACCCTGGGGGGCCCCACTTTCCACTCCAGACCATTCCGAGTGCTCCCCATTTATCACTACCCTCTGGACTCGCCCCCATAGCCAGTTTTCAATCCATGTACTCACCCTTTGATCCATGCTGACAGAAAACGTTTATGGAGGACTGCATTGAATGCCTTTGCAAAATCCAGGAACACCACATCTACAGGCCTTCCTTTATCTAGATGGCCGCTCACTTCCTCATAGAAGGTCTAGAATTGTCTGGAAAGAATGATTCTTCATGAATCCATGCTGATTACTGCTAATAATAGTGTTCTGATTACTAAAATCTTGTATACAGTCCCTTATCCCCTCCAAGAGCTTGCAGACTATTTATATTAGTCTAGCGGCTTGTAGTTCCCAGGGATGTATTTCGGCCTTTTTTAAAAATTCGTGCTACATTGGCATTTTCTCCAATCAGCTGGTACCATTCCAGTCAGTAGACTGTCCATAAAAATTAGGAACAATGATCTGGCTTTCACTTGGCTGAGTTCCTTAAAGACCCTCGGGTGCAAGCCATCTGGTCCCGGTGACTTATTAATGTTGAGTTTATCAAGTCTATTTCTAATTCTGTCCTCTGTTAGCCATGAGCGTGCTTCCTGTGACGTGTTATGAAGATTAATATTACAGTCTTGGTTACTGAACCCCCTGTTTCCCTTGTGAAGACTGAGGAGAAGAATAAATTCAAAACCTTCATAATGTGATTTTAAATTATTATTACCAGTAATTACAAGTAGAACCTTTTCAATATGGTTAACAACAAGATCAAAAGTATTAATTAAAGTAATAATTAATAATCATCACCATCCCACAACTATATGACTATATTGGTGCGTATCATTGCACCCATCCCCAATAAAGATTCAATTACCATGTTCCCCTCATTTCCAGAAATGAATATAGTCATATTTTGAAAGATATTAAAGTGTTACTAAATCCAGGACCCTGCATTCACTATATGTCTCCCACAGTACACAGAACATGTAAATGCAATTATTTTAGTAAATATAAACTGCTAAATACCTTTTCTCCTCAGCAGTATATAGAAGTCTTATGACTTCTATCAGTGTCTGGTTAAAGCTTTTAAGAGGAGTTTTCATTCTACTCTGATTGTCCTATGAGGCTGTAGGACCCTTGACCCTCTGTCTGGACAGTGCTGATTGGCCCTGTGCTGATCACATGTACCCTCCCAAGAAAGAAAAAACTCTCTAGCAATACGCACCAAAATGAGCATATGCAGAGTGACTCCAAAGGCTCTGTCTTATCAGGAAATGGATTGGGGAGAGTGGAAGAAGGGGAGAATGAGAGAGGACAGGATCAAACAGCCTTTTTACACAGTGCGGAGGATTAACCCCTTAGATTACAAAGTGATTATAACAAGCATGCTTTACTGCATTTACAGACTGGTTTTACTGTTGTAGGTTTAGTAACACCTTAACTTGCAAGAATATCATGTGGAGGTCACTTGAAAATTTGGAATGCATTGCTTAACAAAACATGCTTGGACAACATCAAATTAAACTGCAAATGGAATCATTAATGATCTTTCCATATGGAGGTGCAGAATTTAACCACTTCCCGCCGGGTGGACGTCCATGGACGTCATAGACTTTGAGCGGGGATATCTGAATGGTGCCAGCAGCTAGAGGCACCATTCAGATATCATTTTTTCCAGCTGGCGATTTTGTACACCCCAAGAACGATCATAGCGGCAGTTCAGCCGCTTGATCGTTCTTGTAGGCAGCGGGAGGGGACGTCCCCCCCCTCCCGCCGCCATTCGGTGCTTCTCCCGTGCCGCCCGTACGATCGGCGGCAGGGAGAAGAGATCCGTCGCCGCTGGAGTGTCGTCAGGGAGATGACTGATGACCATCTGGTCACCAGTCATCTCTATGACCCTCGGAGGACCGGGCGCGATGTTATGACGTCACGCCCGGCCCGGCTTTTGTAAACAAAGCCGTGATCACGGCTGGAAGGGACTGCTGTGAGGTCGCCGCTGCCTAGAGAAGAGGGAGA
>BLSH010031449.1:1327448-1341278 GCA_018402905.1 Glandirana rugosa | reverse complement strand
ATCACACTTTTATCGCTTTTAATTAAGCGATAGCAGGTTATCCGAAAAAACTTCGGATAATCTCGGAGACCGAGATTAGTCCACGAAGTTTTTTAGTGTGTGGGGGTAATCTTAGGAATCAGGCCGCCATGGGACTATACATCTAGTCCCCCGGCCTACGTACCTACCCCCTCGTCGCGGTACGCGGGAGATACGTGCCCGGCGATGACTAACATTGATCATTTAATTAGGTAGTAAAGAGAATTCTCGAAAAGTCTTAAACCGGTCGTATGTAAGTTCTACATCGAAGGGATTAGCTAATGTAAAGTAAATAAAGTGTCCGTAAAACATATATAATGTTTGGGGGTTCTGAGTATTTTTCTAGCAAAAAGATGATGATTTTTACATGTAGGAGAGGAGTGTCAGAAATGGCCCGGTAAGGAAGTGGTTAATAGTAGAAATGTTCTGATCAGTGCAAATGCCTGTGAAATAAATGAAATGTAATCGATTAGGGAAGCTACATCTTGAATGTATGCTGGCCAAATTCTGAAAAGCTCTTAAGAGAAATGATGGATTAATTTACTAGTTACAATCAGTAGCGGCCCGTGCATAGAGGGCGCATGGCGCTGCTCCCCCATCCATGCATCCGGCCCCCTGATCTACATATCAGGGTACCGCCGGACTAAGGATTCTAATGGGGGTGTGTGATTTTTTGAAGCACCTGATTAGAGCCAGAGGCTCTAATAGGCTTCAAAAAAGCCTATTGGACGATAGCGAATTAATTTTCGCTATTTTCACACTAAAGTTCCTTCCGCCAATCAGAAGGCAGATCGTGAGACCTGTTTCCCAATTGGCCAAAGCGTTAGGAGATCCTATTGGATGCCTATTGGATGCCTAGCGCTTAGGAATAACAGAGAGGAGACACATGGCGAAGCCGCGGGAGGAGCAGACACCAGAGCCACTGCCCGCACCCTGGGAGTGGAGGAGAGGACACCACAGCCTGCCAGCCCGGGTAGGTGCCTGACTGGGGGAGATGTGGTGGTGTCAGTGCAACGCCGTGGTCCGCCCAGGGGTGCTGTTAATCCCGTGCCGCCAGCTGCCCGGAAGGGGGGTGCTTGTTTGCCCCCCCCAAAAGAAAAACACACCAGCTGCCACTGGTTACAATCATCAGCTAGTAAGTTGCTTAAAAGATAAGTTAATCTTTTTGACCATGTTTTATGTTGCATTAATGTTTAGGGTGAAACATGAAACATGGTGCCTTCTATTTAAATCTTAAAAAAGAAATAACTTGGTAATTCACAAACTTGAAAAAAAACATTAGTTCCTCGGGTGTCAGACAACAAATATGCATGTATTTGTTCCACAACAGTGACTAACTGAGTAGTACAGAAATAACTAGAGTGACATCTCTGCAGCATATACCACTTCAGCCCCGGAAGGATTTACCCCCTTCCTGAACAGAGCACATTTTGCAATTCGGCACTGCATCATTTTAACTGACAATTGCGCAGTCGTGCGACGTTGTACCCAAACAAAATTGACATCCTTTTTTCCCACAAATAGAGCTTTCTTTTGGAGGTATTTGATCACCTCTGTGGTTTTTATTTTTTGAGCTATAAACAAAAAAGAGCGACAATATTGAAAAAAAAAAAGTTTTTTACTTTTTGCTATAATACGTATAAAAAAAAATAATATATATATATATATATATATATATATATATAAAAATAAATAAATAAATAAATAAATAACAAATTAATTCATCAGTTTAGGCCGATATGTATTCTTCTAGATATTTTTGGTAAAAAAAATGAATCGCAATAGGCGTATATATATTGATTGGTTTGTGCAAAAGTTATCACATCTACAAACTATGGGAATAGATTCATGGCATTTTTATTATTTTTTTTTTTACTAATGATGGCGGCGATCTGCGATTTTTATCGGGACTGCGACACGGGGTTAACTGTGTTTCCTATGTGTGTTCCAACTGTGTGAGGGCTGGGCTGGCCGGGGCATGACAGATCTAACTGTTCCCCATTACAGGGAACAGTAGATCTGTGACATGTCCCCTGACAGAATGGGGAACCACTGTGTTTACATCGGCGGATCCCCGTTCTGGCTCTGTAGTAGGCGATCGCAGGTCGCCGGCGGAAGTCGAGTCCGCCCGAGCCGCGGGCACACTCAAGAAGTGGGCTCGCCTGCAAATCGCGCACGTGCAACCAATGTACAATGGTGGTGGTTTGCACAGCCGTGCCAAGCTGGTCGGCAAGCAGTTAAAGTGATGATTGTAAACCCTTACCTTGTAAAACAACCCATTCAGTTTAAAACAGAAATGAAAGACAAAACATTTGTGTATAGATATGAAAAAACATTATAAATACAGTGATCACATTCCCTATGTTCTCAGCTGCATAAGTGCTGAGGAGAAGCAACAGCACACTGGTCTCCTCAGTGAATGGCTGTGGGGGGGGGGGGGGTATCAGCAGAAGTCTAATCATTGGAGGAGAGCACACTGAGTTCCCAGCACAGCTAGAGAACTGACCACGGTGTGGATTCATGCTTAGTGTGGTCAGTTTGTAATAGAAAAGCAGAGGGACTGGCAGGAACACAAGAGATTTCCCATAAAGGAAGCAATATAAACAGAACAGGATACTTCCGCAAACAAGTACATGGTACAGCATATACAGTATATAGAGAAACAAGATGGGGAAATGTGGTGCACATTGGTAGTCTTCATACTTCAAAGAAATCTTGCCATCCCACAGGCCAAATATAGAAAAATCCAAATAGGGATTGCACTCTAATTTAATAAAAACAAAGTAAAGATTACAAACATTAAAAGTGTTTCACCATCAACACCACCAACACCAATGTGTTTGAACACTAATTTGCACTATTTGAAGTATTGTATGTGCACATGCATTATTTATGTGTTATCAATCATGCATTTTATGATGATTTTTTGAATAAGTCTATGTGGTGATATATTTATTAATTTATATTTGCTTGGTGCTCTGTATATATAATCATTACAAATTAGTTGTGATATCTCCTGTGTATTTATATTAGGGGAGTGCTTCACTCTGTCTTTTCTTTTTATTATTATCATGCTGCTGCCATATTTTGGAGCCTGAGAAGACTCCCCCTCTACACAGGCAATAGAAAATGCACATATCTTTCAAGTGGTGACATGGGCATCTGAAGAACGACCCTTAGAGATTTAGGTGCATCAAAGAGTCAGCTACATTTTTTTTTTTGTTTAGTTATTGGTACAGCAGTTATTTAGAGGGAGGTTGTTTGTGTGGGAGAGAGGTGAATCCCTGAATGGAACACAGTTTCAAAGGAAGTTTTGTATCCCTGAAGGCTGGGCTCACACTAGTCCGATTCTCGGACCGACATTAGCACCGACATTGTATTTTTCAAAGTCGGACCGACTTTGAAAAAGGTTCCTGTACTACTTTTCTCCAACTTTGATCCTACTTTAGCCCGTTGAAAAGCATTGAAGTCGCATTAAAGTTGTAACATTGCCTTAACTGATCCGACTTTGGCGCGCGACTTGTGCTCTGAGGATCTTCAAGGGGAACTCCACCCCAAATTAAAAAAAAAACGTCATGGGGTCCCCCTCCAAGAGCATACCAGGCCCTTCGGTTTGGTATGGGTTTTAAAGGGAACCCCCAATGCTGAAAAAATGGCATAGGGTCCCCCCCAAAATCCATACCAGACCCTTATCCGAGCACGCAGCCTGGCAGACCAGGAAGACCAGGTCCAGGAGGCGCCCCCCCCCTCCTGGACCATACCAGACCGCATGCCCTCAACATGGGGAGTATGGGTGCTTTGGGGCAGGGGAGCTCTGTGCCCCCCACCCCAAAGCACCTTGTCCTCATGTTGATGAGGACAAGGGCCTCTTCCCGACATCCCTTGTCGGTGGTTGTCGGAGTCTGCGGACAGGCAGCTTACAACATACCCCTACCCATTCACCTGAAAAAATGTGTAAAAAACACACTAAACAGGCTTTTAAAATATTTTATCAAATCAATTCCGGCGTCTTCTCCAGCTCTTCTCCGCTGTTCTCTTCCCTCTGCTCTCCCTCTTCCGTACGAATGCTGGCTCCGCTGTGTGCTTTGACTTATATTAGCATGGGGCGGGGCCACCTGATGACGTCATAATGAGGCCCATCCCCTTGGATGTCACATCCCGGGAGGGGCTGTGATGTCATAAGGGGGCTGGGCCTCTGGATAATGTCAGCGGGTGGTCCCGTCCCATTCCAATCACATATACAGCAGAGCCATCATTCGTGCGGGAGATCGCATCGTGTCAACATGGGAAGAAGTAGAGAGGGGGAACAGAGGGAAAAGGACAGTGGAGGAGACCAGCAAAAGAGCAGAAGATAGAAGACCCCTCAGAAAAAAGAAGACCCCGCAAAAGAGCAGAAGAAAGAAGACACTGGAGAGGGAGAAGAGCCGGAGAAGACGCCGGAGCTGATTTAATAAAATATTTTAAAAGCCTGTGTAGTGTATCTTTTTTACACTTTTCTTTCAGATGAATGGGTAGGGGTATGATGTACCCCACACTCATTCACATAGGGTGGGGGGTCGGGATCTGGGGGCTTTCAGATTTCAATAAGCCCCCCGCCCGCAGACCCCAACAACCACTGGCAAAGGTTGTCGGGAAGAGGCCCTTGTCCTCAGCAACATGGGGACAAGGTGCTTTGGGGTTCGGAGGCGCAGAGCCCCCCCGTCCCAAAGCACCCATACTCCCCATGTTGAGGGCATGTGGCCTGGTATGGTCCAGGAGGGGGGGCACTCATTGTCCCCACCCCCTTTCCTGGCCTGCCAGGCTGTGTACTCGGATAAGGGTATGGTATGGATTTTGGGGGGACCCTATGCCGTTTTTTCGGTGTGGGGGTTCCCCTTAAAATCCATACCAAACCAACCCTATGTAGGACCGTAACTCGCACAGCAATGTAGGATCAAAGTCAGACCGTTTAAATGTCGGATAGTGTGAACCCAGCCTTAGGAGCAACTTAACGTCCATTACACAATGTAAAACACCATAGCCACTCTTATTTAGCTGAAACTGCAAATTTAAAGTGTAAATGGGAAGTTTGCATTTTTTTTCTAACCAAAATTTTGGTGAGGCAAAATCTCTCAATTTCCCACATGCATAATAAACATAATATACAACATATATATATACTGTATATATACAGTATCTCACAAAAGTGAGTACACCTGTTGTGTTACACTATGTGAATTATTATCATTTCATCTGTGTTACACTATTTGGTTTAGTATTGCTCTGTGTCTAAGCTGTCTGCCTCTGTCTGAGCTGAACCCTTTCTTCCAGCGTAGTTCTGTATATCTCCTCCTCTTTCTTCTTTCTGGTTTCATTCTTCAATATACTGGCATGCTGTATACATCTTTCATGTGGCTAACAACCCATCATGTTTCTACCTATGAGTATCCTTCATTAAACTGAACATTCAAAAGGCTTCATTGTCAGTCTCCTCAACATGTGAGTTTATTCATCGAGTTAAACTGCCCAGATTGATGCAAGGTATAAAAAGATCACCAGGTCAGTGTAAGCCCTATATGTCACTGGAGCAATGCTGGCAGCACTCATACAGTATCTCACAAAAGTGAGTATACCCCAAACATTTTTATAAATATTTGATTATATATTTTCATGTGACAACACTGAAGAAATTACACTTTGCTACAATGTAAAGTAATGAGTGTACAGCTTGTATAACAGAGTAAATTTGCTGTCCCCTCAAAATAACTCAACACACAGCCATTAATGTCTAAACCGCTGGCAACAAAAGTGAATACACCCCTAAGTGAAAATGTCCAAATTGGGCCCAAAGTGTCAATATTTTGTGTGGCCACCATTATTTTCCAGCACTGCCTTAACCCTCTTGGGCATGGAGTTCACAGGTTGCCACTGGAGTCCTCTTCCACTCCTCCATGACGACCTCACAGAGCTGGTGGATGTTAGAGACCTTGCGCTCTTCCACCTTCCATTTGAGGATGCCCCATAGATGCTCAATAGAGTTTATGTCCGGAGACGTGCTTGGCCAGTCCATCACCTTTACCCTGAGCTTCTTTAGCAAGGCAGTGGTTGTCTTGGAGGAGTAAATAGATGTAAGGGGAAATACTGGGCTAAGTATAAGTCCCAACAGCAGCCAACACCACAATCAAACAAATTGTGTTGATTTATTATAGAGGTTATTGTGTGGCGCTAGTTAGGACTTGGGAATACAATTAATCCCAAAAGGGACTGGGGAAATGGATAAATATGTGTAAAAATGAGTGAAAAAATAATGTGAGCTTAGAATAATTGAAAGTGGAATGTAAATACAGAAAATAAAATCAACTATTATTATTAAATAAGTGTAACCTTCAAAGTTTTATATGTGTATATGGCCGGGGCGAGGGGACGGAGCCACCTAACATACTCTGAATCCCCCACCTTAGGCCTACACCACCAACATAAGTAAACTGTAAAATAGTAAATGGTAAAATGTCTTGGAGGAAATTTGGGGTCATTATCATGTTGGAATGCTGCCCTGTGGCCCAGTGTCCGAAGGGGGGGGGGGGATCGTGCTCTGCTTCAGTATGTCACAGTACATGTTGGCATTCATGGTTCCCTGAATGAACTGTAGCTCCCCAGTGCCAGCAGCACTCATGCAGCCCCAGACCATGATACTCCCACCACCATGCTTGACTGTAGGCAAGACAAACTTGTCTTTGTACTCCTCACCTGGTTGCTGCCACACAATAAGTTTATCTTGGTCTCATCAGACCACAGGGTATAGTTCCAGTAATCCATGTCCTTAGTCTGCTTGTCTTCAGCAAACTGTTTGCTTTCTTGTGCATCATCTTTAGAAGGGGCTTCCTTCTGGGACGACAGCCATGCAGACCAATTTGATGCAGCTTATGGTCTGAGCACTGACAGGCTGACCCCCCACTCTTTCAACCTCTGCAGCAATGCTGGCAGCACGCACTCATATGTCTATTTCCCAAAGACAACCTCAGGATATGATGCTGAGCACGTGCATTCATGGCAGGGCCTGTTCTGAGTGGAACCTGTCCTGTTAAACCACTGTATGGTCTTGGCCATTGTGCTGCAGCTCAGTTTCAGGGTCTTGGCAATCTTCTTGTTGCCTAGGCCATCTTTATGTAGAGCAACAATTCTATTTTTCAGATCCTCAGAGAGTTCTTTGCCATGAGGCACCATGTTGAACTTCCAGAGACCAGTATGAGAGAGAGGTAGAGCGATAACACCACATTTAACACAGCTGCTCCCCATTCACACCTGAGACCTTGTAACACTAACAAGTCACATGACACCAGGAGGGGAAATGGCTAATTGGGCCCAATGAGGACATTTTCGCTTAGGGGTGTACTCACTTTTGTTGCCAGAGGTCTAGACATTAATGGCTGTGTGTTGAGTTGTTTCAAGGGGACAGCAAATTTACACTGTTATATAAGCTGTACACTTACTACTTTACATTGTAGCAAAGTGTCATTTCTTCAGTGTTGTCACATGAAAAGGTATAATAAAATAATTTACAAAAATGTGAGGGGTGCACTCACTTTTGTGAGATACTGTATGAGTGCTGCCAGCATTGCTGCAGAGGTTGAAGGGGTGGGGGTGAGTGTACAGCTTGTATAACAGTGTAAATTTGCTATTCCCTCAAAATTACTCAACACACAGCCAATAATGTCTAAGCCGCTGGCAACAAAAGTGAGTACACCCCTAAGTGAAAATGTCTAAATTGGGTCCAATTACCTATTTTCCCTCCCCGATGTCATGTGACTCGTTAGTGTTACTAGGTCTCAGATGTGAATGTGAAGCAGGTGTGTTAAATTTGGTGTTATGACTCTCACTCTCTCATACTGGTCACTGGAAGTTCAACATGGCACCTCATGGCAAAGAACTCTCTGAGGATCTGAAAAAAAGAATTGTTGCTCTACATAAAGCTGGCCTAGGCTATAAGAAGATTGCCAAGACCCTGAAACTGAGCTGCAGCACAGTAGCCAAGATAATATATTGGTTTAAAAGGACAGGTTCTACTCAGAACAGGCCACCCCATAGCCGACCAAAGAAATTGAGTGCACGTGCTCAGCGTCACATCCAGAGGTTGTCTTTGGGAAACAGATGTATGAGTGCTGCCAGCATTGCCGCAGAGGTTGAAGGGGTGGGGGGTCAGACTGCAGTGCTCAGACCATATGCCACACACTGCATCAAATTGGTCTGCATGGCTGTCTTTCCAGAAGGAAGCCTCTTCTAAAGATGATGCACAAGAAAGCCTGCAAACAGTTTGCTGAAGACAAGCAGACTAAGGACATGGATTACTGGAACCATGTCCTGTGGTCTGATGAGACCAAGATAAACTTATTTGGTACAGGCGGTGTTACACGTGTAACGTGGCAAACAGGTGAGGAGTACAAAGACAAGTGTGTCTTGCCTGTAATCAAGCATGGTGATGGGAGTGTCATCGTCTGGGGCTGCATGAGTGCTGCCAACACTGGGTTGCTACAGTTCATTGAGGGAACCATGAATGCCAACATGTACTGTGACATACTGTAGGGGAGCATGATCCCCTCCCTTTGGAGACGGGCCGCAGGGCAATACTCCTTCATGATAACGACCCCAAACACACCTCCAAGATGACCACTGCCTTGCTAAAGAAGCTGAGGATAAAGGTGATGGATTGGCCAATCATGTCTCCAGACGTAAACCCTATTGATCATATGTGGGGGAATCCTCAAATGGAAGGTGGAGGAGCGCAAGGTCTCTAACATCCACCAGCTCCATGATGTCATCATGGAGGAGTGGAAGAGGACTCAAGTGGCAACCTGTGAAGCTCTGGTGAACTCCATGCCCAAGAGAGTTAAGGCAGTGCTGGAAAATAATGGTGGCCACACAAAATATTGACACTTTGGGCCCAATTTGGACATTTTCACTTAGGGGTGTACTCACTTTTGTTGCCAGTGGTTTAGATATTAATGGCTGTCTGTTGAGTTATTTTGAGAGGACAGCAAATTAACACTGATATACAAGCTGTACACACACTACTTTACATTGTAGCAAAGGGGCTAATTCACTATATTGTGAATATGCGATTGCGCAACGCCTTAAAATAACACCCATTCAAGGCAATTAGCATACGAACTGGGCGATCATGCAAGCGCAAAATCGCGCTATTGCCGCGAATATGCCTTCTTAATTGGCATATGTGGGAGTTGCTGATGTCAATTGGGCTTGAACCTGCAGAATCCATTGAAGGCTTGTATGAATATGATTTGCTTGAAAAGGTGTATGGGAACTACCACAGCAAAATGGAAACCATTGGCGAATATCAACTCCGGTAGGATCCAAACCTGTAGCTGTAAGCTTTGAAGGTATTAGGAGGAACCACTACACTATGGAGTTGATTACAACCAGCCATAGAAAATACATTTACTAATCTTGGATTCTGTTAATTCTCTACAAACTAACTGCCAGCACGTTAACTAGTGTGTGATTATTCCAATTCCACACTATAATATTATTGAATATGTACATACTATTGCATGCATTTAAAGAATTCATAGTATGGAAGCAATCAAACTGATGTGCATTGGCTAATTGGAGAATATGCGTTCGCATATTTTCAGCATCTAATGCTGAGTACAATGCAAGCTTTCAGAAGGTGAAACCATCCATACCATTGAACTACTCTGTGAGTTAGATAGCCTTGTTTAAATGTATCATGTAGGCTTGCTGATACCATACAAATCATGGTACCAGCCAAACTTTGAACAGTCAGAATTGTTTGACATTCATGTCAGCTGGGATTACTACTGATCTGTGATTAGCTGAAGCTATTCACATGGTACAGGTTGTGGAGATAAACCCAAGTACCTTGTGATAGCTGGGGCTCAATCCCAGCTCACCAATCTAGGTAACCAAGCTGATATTAAAGTGGTGCCTCAGCCCCCCCACCACAGAAAATGTACAAGTCAGCAGCTACACATCCTGCAACTGCTGACTTTAATTATTAGGACACTGTCCTGGAAGCTAGCGATGTTGGTACCCCAGCCCATGTTTCCAGGTGCTGTTGCCTCCATTGCCGATTCCCTACTGTGCATACATAAAGGGCACTGCGCTTTCTGAATGACCTGGCAGCAGGGAAGGAGGAGGGGTGACACATTTCTGCCATACCTCGCTGCAGTGAGGTCTGTCGGAAGTGGGGACAGGTAAATGTCCAAAACAGGTACCCACCCCCCCCCCCGAAAAGGTGCCAAACGTGGCATCAGAAGGGGGGGGGGGAGAGATAAGCAGAGCTTTCACTTTTGGGTGGATATCTAAGGCCCCTTTCACACTTGTGCAACTTGTCCTGTGACTTGGGACTGCAAAGTCGCCTGTCGAGTTGGACCCCGCAATTTCCAATGAGTAGGATTCATAGCTGTCTGACTTCAAGTGGTATCAACTTCAAACTAGCCCCTGAACTACTTTGGTCTGAGTTTGATATGACTTGCGGCCCCTAGACCTCACGATTACACAGGCATTGCTTCAAGTCACATCAAAGTTGCATGACTTTCAAGTCACACAAGTGCGAATGGGGCCTAAGTCAAAGGTGTTACCCGAAAGTAATGCAATTTTCCCATGACATTGTTCCAACTTCAGGGAATGCCTGAGTAATATTGAGAGCCAGGAACCTCAAGTCACACCAAAGTAGTACAGGGACTACTTTGAAGTTGGTTCCAATTGAAGTAGCACAGATATGAATCGTTTCAGGAAAAGTCGGCCAAGTGTAAAAGGATTGTATATAAGCAACTCTCTCGGATATATATATATATTTATATATATACAGTCAGGTCCATAAATATTGGGACATTTATACAATTATAATCTTTTTGGCTCTATACACCACCACAATGGATTTGAAATGAAATGAACAAGACGTGCTTTAACTGCAGACTTTCAGGTTTAATTTGAGGGTATTTACATCCAAATCAGGTGAACGGTGTAGGAATTACAACCCTTTGTATATGTGCCTCCCACTTTTTAAGGGACCAAAAGTAATGGGACAATTGACTGCTCAGCTGTTCCATGGCCAGGTGTGTGTTATTCCCTCATTGTCACATTTACAAGGAGCAGATAAAAGGTCCAGAGTTCATTTCAAGTGTGCTATTTGCATTTGGAATCTGTTGCTGTCAACTCTCAATATGAGATCCAAAGAGCTGTCACTATCAGTTAAGCAAGCCATCATTAGGCTGAAAAAACAAAACAAACCCATCAGAGAAATAGCAAAAACATTAGGTGTGGCCAAATCAACTGTTTGGAACATCCTTTAAAAGAAAGAACGCTCCGGTGAGCTCAGCAACACCAAAAGTCCCGGAAGACCACGGAAAACAACTGTGGTGGATGACCGAAGAATTCTTTCCCTGGCAAAGAAAACACCCTTCACAACAGTTGGCCAGATCAAGAACACTCTCCAGCTGGTAGGTGTATGTGTGTCAAAGTCAACAATCAAGAGAAGACTTCACCAGAGTGAATACAGAGGGTTCACCACAAGATGTAAACCATTGGTGAGCCTCAAAAACAGGAAGGCCAGATTAGAGTTTGCCAAACAACATCTAAAAAAAGTCTTCACAGTTCTGGAACAACATCCTATGGACAGATGAGACCAAGATCAACTTGTACCAGAGTGATGGGAAGAGAAGAGTATGGAGAAGGAAAGGAACTGCTCATGATCCAAAGCATACCACCTCATCAGTGAAGCATGGTGGTGGTAGTGTCATGGCGTGGGCATGTATGGCTGCCAATGGAACTGGTTCTCTTGTATTTATTGATGATGTGACTGCTGACAAAAGCAGCAGGATTAATTCTGAAGTGTTTCTGGCAATATTCTGGCAATATTATCTGCTCATATTCAGCCAAATGCTTCAGAACTCATTGGACGGCGCTTCACAGTGCAGATGGACAATGACCCGAAGCATACTGCGAAAGCAATTAAAGAGTTTTTTAACCGGTTCCACACCGCCTACCGTCTATTTACGGCAGCAGTGTGGATGCTGAGCACGAATCGCCGTAAAAAAATGGCGATCTGCGAGTGGCCGCTAGGGGGTGCGCATGTGCCACACTCCCGCGGCTTGGGCAGACCCGATGTCCGCCGGCAAGCCGTAATGAGCGGCCACAGCCAAAGAACGGGGAACCGCCGGTTCCCCGCTCTGTTAGTGGGGGCATGGGAGATCTACTGACCCCTGTCACTGGGATCAGTTAGATCTCTCATGCCCATGGTAGCCCAGGCCCCCCACAGTTAGAACACACCCAGGGAACATAGTTAACCCCTAGATCTCCCCCTGCAGGTTAACCCCTTCACTGCCAATGACATTTATACAGTAATCAGTGGACATTTAAATTTATGATCGCTGTATAAATGTCATTGGTCCCAAAAAAGTGTCAAAAATGTCCAACATGTCCGCTGCAATATCGCAGTACCACTAAAAATCGCAGATCGCCGCCATTACTAGTAAAAAATATAAAAAAAAATAAAAACCCCAGAAATTAATTCTCATCATCCGTAAACGCGGCCACTTATGCGCAAACCAATCAATAAACTGCGATTGCAATTTTTTTTTACCAAAAATATGAGGAAGAATATAAATCGGCCAAAACCGATGAAAAAAAATGTTTTTTTATGTTTTTTTTGGATTTGTATTTTAGCAAAAAGTAAGAAATTTGGGTGTTTTTTTGCAAAATTGTCACTCTTCTTTTGTTTATAGCGGTGATCAGAAATGATGCAGAGGGGATCAAATACCACCAAAAGAAAGCTCTAATTGTGGGAAAAAAAGGACGCAAATTTCGTTTGGGTACAACGTCGCGCGACCGCGCAATTGTCAGTTAAAGCGACGCAGTGCCGAATCTCAAAAAGTGCTCTTGTCCTAACCTGGGAAACCCTTCCGGGGCTGAAGTGGTTAAGGGAAAGAAGTGGAATGTTATGCAATGGCCAAGTCAATCACCTGACCTGAATCGGATTGAGGATGCATTTCCCTTGCTGAAGACAAAACTGAAGGGAACATACCCCAAGAACAAGCAGGAACTGAAGACAGTTGCAGTAGAGGCCTGGCAGAGCATGACCAGGGATGAAACGCAGCATCTGGTGATATCTATGCGTTCCAGACTTCAGGCTGTAATTGACTGGAAAGGATTTGCAACCAAGTATTAAAAAGTGAAAGTTTGATTTATGATTGTTAACCTGTCCCATTACTTTTGGTCCCTTAAGAAGTGGGAGGCACATATACAAACGGTTGTAATTCCTACACCGTTCACACGATTTGGATGTAAATACCCTCAAATTAAAGCTGAAAGTCTGCAGTTAAAGTACATCTTATTTGTTTCATTTCATTGTGGTGGTGTATAGAGCCAAAAAGATTAGAATTGTGTCGATGTCCCAATATTTATGGACCTGACAGTATATATATATATATATATATATATATATACACTGTGTGCAGAATTATTAGGCAAATTAGTATTTTGACCACATCATCCTCTTTATGCATGTTGTCTTACTCCAAGCTGTATAGGCTCGAAAGCCTACTACCAATTAAGCATATTAGGTGATGTGCATCTCAGTAATGAGAAGGGGTGTGGTTTAATGACATCAACACCCTATATCAGGTGTGCATAATTATTAGGCAACTTCCTTTCCTTAGTCCAGGTATTTATAACCCTGTAGCTGTGTTAAGATTAGAAAAACCGAGATATGTGGTGGTGTTACTTTACTTTGTTTATTCTACATGAAATTGACGTCTGAAAGTCGAAATTAAACTCCCATAAATGTAGGTTTAG
>BLSH010031449.1:1303741-1316118 GCA_018402905.1 Glandirana rugosa | reverse complement strand
ACCCTTACCAACCACTATAATTGAAGGACAAACACCGTGTAATCATATACACTCCCCCCTTTGAAAAGTTCTATCCACCACTGGTAAAACTTCAACCGGTAAAACTTCAACCGGTAAAACTTAGGTTGAAAACAAAAAAGTTATCTTTCTCTCATTACACTGTGTAGTTTGAATAGCCCTTAAAGTGTTCTTTTTGTTACCACACGAACCAAAATTGCATTTAAATAAGAAAGTACTCAATAAATGTTCAAAGAGAAACAAATGTCGGTAACGTTCACCAGACATCAACACAATTTCTATCTGCTCCGCACGTGTTAACCTCGGCGACATGTCAATGGCTGTAAACAAAGAGAAACTTGTAAATAACTCATGAAAGAATAAATTTACGTTAAAACCAAGCACACCATTGTTTTTCTTGTGAAATTCCCGATAAGTTTGATGTGTCACATTACTCTCTTTCTATTGAAAAAACAAAAGTTGGATTCAAAATGGCCAACTTCAAAATGGCCAACTTCAAAATGGTCACCACCTATCTTGAAAAGTTTCCCCCCTCACATATACTAATGTGCCACAAACAGGAAGTTAATATCACCAACCATTCCCATTTTATTAAGGTGTATCCATATAAATGGCCCACCCTGTATATTAACTGTAGGGATGATGTATCTTTGAAGAGTTTGTTCACTTTTTCCAAAACTGTCTATGCAAATAAGAGGTGCTTGTAGATAAAAACACATCTGTACCACCTGAAGCCTGAATGGAATGCTCCCAGGTGTAGGAATGTAGTATATTATGGGTGTAATGTTGTATATATATATATATATATATATATATATATATATATATATATCGCATTAGGGCTGACATATTGACCGAGCCAGCCAAGCCAACTATATTGTACATAACAAAAGGATAGCTAATGACTGTTTGCTATGTTAATTTAATGCAATGCATCGGTATATGGGGAATAGCCTGTTTATCTAATTAGGCATTTCAAGGGATACATTGTTTACATACTTAAGGGGGATAAAGATTGTTATTTGACATTTCAAGAAGTATTTATTGATGGTAATGAGACTCAAGGGGGTATTCATGGGATATGGTGACTTGTTTACCTGGTAAACATTATAGAGACTTTAAATGCTATTGCCAGTGATTACACATATAAAATGTACATATAGGATATAAGTTACAAACATTAAAGGCAATACATGATACGGATACCACTCGGTAGGCAAAGGTAGAAAGCCAACTGGTGATTATAACGTATTTCCCAACATGTTTCGATATCACGCTTTGTGTTCTATCTTCCTCAGGGGATAACTGTATTGCCAACAATATTATTTCTATAAAATAAATTGTGCATTAATGATCAAATCAGTCATTACAACAGAGTAACAAAGTAAACAGTTGTATATTTCTTGTTCAACAATGGATAAGTTACAGAGAGAAATATATGAATGTGTGTCTGAGGAATAGTTTCAAACATAAAAATCATAGAGCTTACCTGAGTTGAATAAAAATATAAAAATTCTTAAACTTGAGCTGAATTCTCCAAGTCCTCCCAACTAGGAGGACCAAAACCTGGCTCCAGTGTAGTGTAGGTGCCCAGGTCTGCCAGCAGACGTGACTGTTCACAAGGACCGGATGTAAAGGTATGGGGAAAAGAACTCCTAGAGGGAATCAGAGGAAAAGCAATATAGTAATGTGACCACAAGGTAACTAAGTGGCGTATATATATAGTATGTAGTGATATGACCTGCATGGACTATATACTGTACATAAGTAAAAGCCATGCAGATCAGAAGGGTAGTAATGATCCATTCGGGGAATCACTATAGTGCACCCTGGTACATTAGTATAGAAATAGCGTACTGAAAAAAATATCGTACTGAGAAAAATCCTGCAATAAAAAGGTTTAGAACAGGGCAAAAATTAAACCCCTACATAACAGGCTAATATATAACTGTAATAATTTTGACTTGTCAATGTGCTCATGTCACGGTACCTGGGTAGGGGACACCTAGGCCATGACAGATTGCACACTAATGAAGGGTTTAGGAGTAAAAGCAAAGGGGTATAAAAACCAGCGCCAGATATGTATTCACCTTTACTCACAATGGAGGTGTATAAGGATGAACTTGCCAAACCTAGGGAGCCGTCCAAGTGCCAAATCTGGAACTGGCTACACACCTGGGGGGCTTATAAGTACCTCCACACTGGAGGTGGTGGTATCATGGGATTCCTAAAAGGCCTGGTCCGGATATGCACTGTATCCGGATCGGGGTCATCCTGTGTGGGAACAGGGAATGTAATCCGTTCGATCCCCTATTCTGGTCCCCCGGGCGGATGGCATCGGACTGAGCCGCGCATGCCTGACCACAGGCATCCATGGCACAGCTCCGTCCCACGTCAACCCCCCGCCGGCGCGCGCACCTAGAGCCTGATTGCGCCGATGGAGGGGTGGGGGAACAGCCAAGGAGAAGGCCGTCCCTGGGTGGCTAGCCCGGCCCCACTAGCTGTGTGCCAGCTGAGGGGCGCATGCGCGCTGGATAGCAAATCAGTCAGCAACGACCCCTAGTGTCGAAAACCAAATTGCCAACCCTGGGGGAATGATACACACACAGGGTGAGCAAGGGAGGGACACTAGGGGGAACTGCAGATAAGGGAAAAGGAAAGACAAGGGCAATTGGACAGATTAAAGCAGATCCCTATCAAACCCCCGAAGTGAATCCTGGTAGAAAGGGTTTAAAATTCATGCTGCCGTTCAGGCCTGGTGGCATTGTGGCATTCAGATTTAGGATCCACTGAAGCTCGCGCTGGAGGAGAGCCTTGTTAAAGTCACCCCCACGCACACTCGGGTGGATCCTGTCCAAGACCACAAATCTGACCCTAGGGCAGACACCTTGGTGAACCGTAGCTACATGTCGGCCTAAAGGGGTCTCTTGGTCACTTTTTCTCATATTGAGAATGTGGCGTAATGCACGTTGGGAAAATTTTTGAATTGTCTTCCCCACATAGAAACAACCACAACTGCATGTCAATAGATATACCACTCCCTTGGTCTGACAATTCACAAAATGTCAGGGGCAATGGAGTTTGTTGTTGGGTAGAACTATATGGGGTCTGATGTCAATATGTGGACATAAGGTGCAATTTCCACATGGAAAAGTGCCATATGTTTTGCAATGATCCACCTCCCTATTCCCAGAATATTCGCTATGAACTAGCCTGTCTCCCAGGGAGGTCGCCCTCCGATAGGTGATCATGGGATTGGGTGGTACAAAGGGGCCAATATGGGGATCCATTGTCAACAAGTGCCAATGTTTTTTTAGAATAGATTTGCTCTGCTTGTGTTGACTATTATATTTGGTAATAATCCTAGGTATAGGCTCTTCCTTATTTTTGTCTTTGGGCTTGAACAAAATGTCCTGTCTGGACCTGCGTTCCACTCTATTGAATGCCCTCTTGAGGCAGCGATGGGAATATCCTTGCTGTAATAGTCGTGTATTAAGGGCTTTTGCTTCCTTATAATATATTTCATCCTTAGTACAGTTTCTTCTGATTCTTAGATACTGGCTAAACGGGATGGATTGTATAAGGGGTTCCGGGTGTGCGCTGGATGCGTGAAGTATATTGTTGCCAGCGGTGGGCTTGCGAAATAATTGGCAGGAAAGTGCTCCATCCCTATCTTTGCAGATTCTGACATCCAAAAATGTAATTTTGGAACTGTCAAAATTCATGGTAAAAGATAGATTAAAGGAAATGCGATTCAGCAATTCTAGAAACTGTCGCAGGGCATCAACCGTGCCACTCCAAAGGAGTAGCACATCATCAATATAACGGTACCACATAAATATGTGGTCTGTCTATTCGGTGAGCTCCTCATCAGAAAAAATAGACCGTTCCCACTCCCCCAGGTACAAATTGGCGTACGATGGGGCACAAGATGTCCCCATCGCATCGCCCTGCACCTGTAGGTAGTAGGAACCGGCAAAAGAAAAAGCATTGAATTTAAGTATATAGTTCAGTGACAGTAAAATAAAATCTACTAGAGAAGGGTGTGATCAAATCCCCTGCGCTACCAAACTATACGTCTATTTATCTCATCCAATAAATAGATTGATAACCAGACCCAACTGCTGCAATACTAATACTACACACAATAGTACTGGATAAGTGATGATATGCTGGGGTACTGCGCAGTCCGTATATGGAGGAAACGCCTCTATTGCACAAAATTATCATATAATCTGTGATATGTATATATAAAGTGCATACATAAATAGTGCATGAAAAGTGACTTAGTGCCTATAGGCAGTGCAACAAAATGTGAAAATATGCAAATATACAAATAAACATCAAGGTAACAGTAACATATAAAGTGATGTAGTGCAATGTCTAGTGTAAAGAGTCCATAGATAACTCAATCAATTCTTCAAAAAAATCAAAACCACATGTGATGTCGGCGATTATTTCCGTTTTCAAACAAGTGCTCAGAAATAACTTAATAAAGTGCTTGAATCTGTGCAAATGTCCATAAGAGTCGATCTGGTGGGGATCTTCAAACACCACCAGGGGGACTCTTGTGACGGTGCTCTCCTATATGTGCTCACAGAACTCTCACCTCCAGGGTACAATGCTTGCGCCTTTAGCTAGATATCTACTAGCTGTACTGCGGAATCCTCCCACCTAGGGGGCGTTCTTCCTTCGATATTTAGGTTCCTCTCAGTCTCTCTGGTATGGTACCTAATATCGGAACTCCCCCTCATGAACAGAGAAGACAAGCTTCCATGTGTGATATAGTAAATGCCAAATGGTTTATTAAATCTAAAAATTGGCTGCTTACATTAAGTAAAAAATCACACACTTATAACAGTATAAAACGGCGTAGCCGCCTCTCACTATGCTTCCGGCTCGGGCTGTATCTGATCCAAGCGTTACGTGACGTCACGTGACTTCCTCAAGGCCCTGAGTAACAGAATATCTCTGTAGCAATAGGGGACACTAAAAAAAACAGGGAATCTAGGGGCTATTTCCTAGCCAAACAATAGCAGTAGAAAAGAGGGAGGGCCCTGATGTGTGTCCCTAAGAAATGAGCTCACCACCACATTCCAATAATTGAGAGAAGGATAGGGTGGCCCCAAGAGAAGGGGATTTTGATAGGTGGGTGCTCAAAACATATTACAAATATACAAAAAATGAATATGCATGGTTTATTGGTATGCAGTAAAAAGTACATATAAAATGTACATATAGGATATAAGTTACAAACATTAAAGGCAATACATGATACGGATACCACTCGGTAGGCAAAGGTAGAAAGCCAACTGGTGATTATAACGTATTTCCCAACATGTTTCGATATCACGCTTTGTGTTCTATCTTCCTCAGGGGAATGTTGTATTGCCAACAATATTATTTCTATAAAATAAATTGTGCATTAATGATCAAATCGTCATTACAACAGAGTAACAAAGTAAACAGTTGTATATTTCTTGTTCAACAATGGATAAGTTACAGAGAGAAATATATGAATGTGTGTCTGAGGAATAGTCTCAAACATAAAAATCATAGAGCTTACCCGAGTTGAATAAAAATATAAAAATTCCTAAACTTGAGCTGAATTCTCCAAGTCCTCCCAACTAGGAGGACCAAAACCTGGCTGTAGTGTAGGAGCCCAGGTCTGCCAGCAGACATGACTGTTCACAAGGACCGGATGTACAGGTATGGGGAAAAGAACTCCTAGAGAGAAATGACTACTCATGATATTAGACAACTTCACATTAAATCCCCCCCGATCTGATAACCTACCACCTAGCTTGAGATCTGCATTGTCTGACCTCGCTCAGGATAACACAATCGTTATAAAGCCGTCAGACAAAGGGGGCAATATTGTCCTTATGGACAATACGAAATATGCCTCGATGTGTAACAAGATACTCAATAATCCTGAGTGGTATCGCCCCATTGAGCCCTCAGTATTGGAGCATTTCAATCTTGAATTCTATGCGATGGTAGACAGTGCATATCACAACCATGTGATAACTAAGTCTACTTGGGAATTTATCAGGACCCCCTTTCCGAGAGTAGCAACATCTTATGCGCTACCGAAGATTCACAAACACCCGACTATGCCACCTGGGCGTCCTATAGTTTCCGGCAAGGGGGCCATAGCGGAGAGCCTGAGTAGGCTCGTTGATGAGCATCTCAGGCCCTTCATGATGGGCTTGCCTTCTTTTGTCCAGAACACAGTCCATTTGTTGCGTGTTCTGGAGGGAATCTAGGTCCCCGATGACATTATTTTGGTCGCCGTGGACGTGGAGGCCCTCTATAGCTCCATCCCCCACCACCTTGGACTTGCCTGTATCAAACAAATTCTTTCACAAATGACTGAAACGGAGCTGCCTTTCAGCAATTTTATTTTACTGTCACTGGACTATATACTTAAACACAATGTTTTTTCTTTTGCCGGTTCCCACTACCTCCAGGTGCAGGGCGTTGTGATGGGGACATCTTGTGCCCCATCGTACGCCAATCTGTACCTGGGAGAGTGGGAACGGTCTATTTTTTCTGATGAGGAGCTCACCGCATGGACTGACCACATACTTATGTGGTACCGATATATTGATGATGTGCTACTCCTTTGGAGTGGCACGGTTGATGCCCTGCGACAGTTTCTAGAATCGCTGAATCGCAATTTCTTTAATCTATCTTTTACCATGAATTTTGACAGTTCTGAAATTACATTTTTGGATGTTAGAATCTGCAAAGATAGGGATGGAGCACTTTCCTGCCAATTATTTCGCAAGCCCACCGCTGGCAACAATATTCTTCACGCATCCAGCGCACACCCCGAACCCCTTATACAATCCATCCCATTTAGCCAGTATCTAAGAATCAGAAGAAACTGTACCAAGGATGAAATATATTATAAGGAAGCAAAAGCCCGTAAAACACGACTATTACAGTGAGGATATTCCCATCGCTGCCTCAAGAAGGCATTCAATAGAGTGGAACGCAGGTCCAGACAGGACATTTTGTTCAAGCCCAAAGACAAAAATAAGGAAGAGCCTATACCTAGGATTATTACCAAATATAATAGTCAACACAAACAGATCAAATCTATTCTAAAAATACATTGGCACTTGTTGACAATGGATCCCCATATTGGCCCCTTTGTACCACCCAATCCCATGATCACCTATCGGAGGGCGACCTCCCTGGGAGACAGGCTAGTTCATAGCGAATATTTTGGGAATAGGGAGGGTGATCATTTCAAAACATATGGCACTTTTCCATGTAGTATATCTATTGACATGCAGTTGTGGTTGTTTCTATGTGGGGAAGACAATTCAAAAAATTTCCCAACGTGCATTACGCCACATTCTCAATATGAGAAAAAGTGACCAAGAGACCCCTTTAGGCCGACATGTAGCTATGGTCCACCAAGGTGTCTGCCCTAGGGTCAGATTTGTGGTCTTGGACAGGATCCACCCGAGTGCGCGTGGGGGTGACTTTAACAAGGCTCTCCTCCAGCGCGAACTTCGGTGGATCCTAAATCTGAATGCCACCAGGCCTGAATGGCACCATGAATTTTGAACCCTTTCTACCAGGATTCACTTCGGGGGGTTTTGATAGGGATCTGCTTTAATCTGTCCAATTGCCCTTGTCTTTCCTTAGTTATTGATTTTTTGATGCCCTATTTGATGGTTAGCTGTGGACCCATCCCTCTATTAGGCCTTGCATTCTGGTCCAGGTTGGCATTTTGCATTTTTGTGTGGTTCCTTGTGTTTTTTGCCCATTTTCCCTCTCCCCCTCCCCCCTTCCCCTCTCCCATTCTAGCCTTGTTGAAGACCATGTCCTATGTACTTGTGAGTCTGGGGGAGTTCTGGCATATTATCAGGTATAGCTACCCTTGTGTTTATTCTAGCTTTACCATTGGATGTTCAATACTTCTACTGCTTCATTACCTTTTTTGTAATCATTTTGGCTGATTTACCTTATCTGCAGTTCCCCCTGGTGTCCTTGCTCACCCTGTGTGTGTATCATTCACCCAGGGTTGGCAAATCAGTTTTTCAACACTAGGGGTCGTTGCTGACTGATTTGTTCCCCGGCGTGCATGGGCCCCTCAGCTGGCACACAGCTAGTGGGGCTGGGCTAGCCACCCAGGGATGGCCTTCTTCTTGGCTGTTCCCCCGCCCCTCCATCGGCGCAATCAGGCTCTAGGTGCGCGCGCTGGCGGGGGGGGGTGACATCGGACGGAGCTGCGCAATGGACGCGACGTGGTTGCGCATGCGCGGCTCTGTCTGACGCCGTCCGCCCCGGGGACCAGAATAGGGGATAGAACAGATTACATTCCCTGTTCCCACACAGGATGACCCTGATCCAGATACTTTTACTCCTAAACCCTTCATTAGTGTGCAATCTGTCGCGGCCTGGGTGTCTCCCTACCCAGGTACCATGACATGAGCACATTGACAAGTCCAGATTATTACAGTTATATATTAGCCAGTTATGTATGGGTTTAATTTTTGCCCTGTTCTAAACCTTTATTGCAGGATTTTTCTCAGTACGATATTTTTCTCAGTACGCTATTTCTATACTAATGTACCAGGGGGCACTATAGTGATTCCCCGAATGGATCATTACTACCCTTCTAATCTGCATGGCTTTTACTTATGTATATAGTCCATGCAGATCATATCACTACATACTATATATATACTCCACTTAGTTACTTTGTGGTCACATTACTATATTGCTTTTCCTCTGATTCCCTCTAGGAGTTTATTTTATTTATTTATTTTATTTCAGGTACTTATATAGCGCCGTCAATTTACACAGCGCTTTACATATACATTGTACATTCACATCAGTCCCTACCCTCAAGGAGCTTACAATCTAAGGTCCCTAACTCACATTCATACACATACTAGGGCCAATTTAGACAGGATCTAATTTACCTACCAGCATGTCTTTGGAGTGTGGGAGGAAACCAGAGTACCTGGAGGAAACCCACACAGGCACAGGGAGAACATGCAAATTCCAGGCAGGTAGTGTCGTGATCGGGATTCGAACCAGCGACCCTTTTACTGCTAGGCGAAAGTGCTACCCACTACACCACTGTGCTGCCCAGGAGTTCTTTTCCCCATACCTTTACATCCGGTCCTTGTGAACAGTCACGTCTGCTGGCAGACCTGGGCTCCTACACTACACTGGAGCCAAGTTTTGGTCCTCCTAGTTGGGGGGACTTGGAAAATTCAGCTCAAGTTTAGGAATTTTTATATTTTTATTCAACTTAGGTAAGCTCTATGATTTTTATGTTTGAAACTATTCCTCAGACACACATTCATATATTTCTCTCTGTAACTTATCCATTGTTGAACAAGAAATATACAACTGTTTACTTTGTTACTCTGTTGTAATGACTGATTTGATCATTAATGCACAATTTATTTTATAGAAATAATATTGTTGGCAATACAGTATTCCCCTGAGGAAGATAGAACACAAAGCGTGATATCGAAACATGTTGGGAAATACGTTATAATCACCAGTTGGCTTTCTACCTTTGCCTACCGAGTGGTATCCGTATCATGTATTGCCTTTAATGTTTGTAACTTATATCCTATGTGTACATTTTATATGTGCTTTTTACTGCATACCAATAAACCATGCATATTCATTTTTTATATATTCATACTATATTTTGAGCACCCACCTATCAAAATCCCCTTCTCTTGGGGCCACCCTATCCTTCTCTCAATTATTGGAATGTGGTGGTGAGCTCATTTCTTAGGGACACACACCAGGGCCCCCCTCTCGTCTACGTAATTACAAGTTGGGTCTTTTCATAAGTTGTTGCTCAACCAATCAGAAACACCTCCAATGTTAGACATCATTATTTCAGGGGAAGTTTTTAACTGTTAAAGGCACATTCATGCATTCATTCTTCATCATGAAAGAAGCACGGGTTTAGATTGTAACATACATTAATGTATGCATGAAAGCTATCTAGGTGCCAGTGGGGGCCTGTCAATAAGGGGTGCAGGGGTACCGCCCCCCCTAATCTCCATTCACCAGCCCCTAATCTCCATACGGGCCTTTGGATGTATAGAATTCTATGAGTTTTTTTTTTTGAAGCGCATGATTAGAGCCTGATGCTCTAATTGGCTTCAAAAGGTTGGGCTCAGGGCACAGAGCACTGCGCCCAGAGCCCAGCCACTTGTCACATTAGCAAATCAATATTCGCTATTGCCTTCCAGCTTCTCCTCCTGGCCAATCAGGACAGAAAGTGGGTATTAAGACCGGATTGGCCAGGAGGAGAAGCCGGGGAAGCTGTGACTTGGATGGGGTAAGTGTGGACCTGGCTGGGGGGGTTTGTTTGCCACTCCCCACACCAAAAAATTAAACGTCAGCCGCCACTGCTAGGTGCATGTTATAGATTGGACATATTATGCTTGATTGTAGTGTCTCTATGCTTTCTATGACATGAATGACAAATGGGCTTCTAAATGCTGATGTTCATTTTAATATTTACAAATATTCTGCTGGATTTTGTCATTTGTTGCAAGTACTGTATCTTGTGGACCTTGTTCTGTGCTGGGTCTTAATAAAATGCATCTCTCTGGATGTACGGAGTTGCTGTGGGAATAACTTGCTTTTTGAATAGAAAATTTTTGCATTCCATACCGGCTAGTGAACTCTTGCCTCAACAAGAATAATTATAATAATAATTAGCTCTCCCCTTCCATATGACTACACCAGGATGTTGTTAGGGTGTTGCTAAGAGAGGACTAGTCATTCCTGCTCATCTCCATTATCACAGCTTTTGGTAGAGGTAAACTAAACATTTTTTTTCTTCTTTGAAGAATACTTACCAAGCAGCTCTAATTTTTTTCTATTTGTCCAGAGGACATTCTCCTAATTGGTGTACCTTCATCTTTGAGGTCAGCCAGGATCTGTTTTCCAGTTTTCCTTAGTACGTTCTCCTTCATTTGGATTACCTTTCTGTTACTTTGATTTCCATTTGCCACATTTAGGGAGGTTGGATATGGTACCATGGACCTTAAATTTACTGAGCCTTTACCTTTACCATGCTTGTATACTACCTTTTAACATACTATGAGTAGGTAAGTTGTAATCTGCAGAGAGGAAGGCCCGTGGATGTAGTGTATCTGGATTTCGCTGAGGCAATTGATGCAGTACCCCATAAACTCCTCATTTTCAATGAAGGTCTTTTGGCGGTGATGATATGGTATAAAAAATTGGTTTCAAGAGTGTATCCAGAAGGTTGTGACTACACATTTATAAATTCATTTACAAATGATGGTATTTTGGCATTGATGATATTGTATGTACCTAGATAGAAAACTGGTTGCAAAAGTGCATCCAGAGGATGGTGATTAATGGTATATTTTCTGAATCTAGAGTTGTGAGTGGGTACCCCAGGGCTCTGCTTTGGGACTAGTTCTGTTTCATTTGTTCATAAACGATATAGAGGTTGGAATAAATAGTTCAATCTAAGGGTTTGATGATGTTACAAAACTAAGCAGGGCAACAACTTCACAAGAGGATATAGAAACTTTACAAGAATACCTTAACCACTTGCCGACCGCCGACCGCAGTCTGACGGCAAAAGAGTGGCTGGTTATCGCAAACCGCCGTCATACGACGGCGGCTGCGATAACTAGTGCTGTGAGTGCGCGCACGCCACCGGAGGCGCGCTTGCGCGCTCACTTTGTTCGGGGGGCCGGGGAGCGGGTAGGGCGGACTCGATCGCCGCCGGCTGCCCGCGATGCCCCCCCCGCAGTGAGAGAATGGAGGTCATGTATGTAAACACGGATCTCCGTTCTCATAGAGGGGGAAGGGCGATGATCACAGGCTTCCTGTATATGGAGGCCATGATCATCCCCTTTCCCCAGCTAGGGCAGTCCACACACAGTTAGAACACGCCCAGGGAACACAGTTAGGGTTGCCACCTTTTCTTCAAGCCAAATCCGAACACTTTAGCGACGGCATTTTTTTGGGAGTATACGCTATAAAATTGTAAAAGACCTGTGACACTTTTGGTGGCGTGAAAGAGAGCAGTAATGTGGCATGCATAGCACGCTGTGGTGGCCAAATTGGGAGTGTTCTACATTGAATGCGGGGGTCAGAAATAATGAATGCACAAAATGCAGAGGCCAGATACTGTATGTGCTGGAGAGAGGACTAGTGCTAGCAGAGGGATTGGGGTAGTTAGATATGTGCTAGGGGACACCATGGGAGGTGAGAGGGTTCCTGTTGGGGGGAGTCAGATATGTGCTTGGTGGTGCTTCAAGAGGGGAGAATGCTAGTGCTTGCAGGGGGGGTTGGATGTGTGCTGGGGGATG
>BLSH010031449.1:1241821-1254597 GCA_018402905.1 Glandirana rugosa | reverse complement strand
ACTACGGTAGTCGTGAAATAAATAGACGTAACAAACGTGTAAATCATCATAATTATTCTTAACTTAACATACGTGAAATACTATTCGCGGACACAAGATAAACGTGTAAAAAACCACAAGGAAAATATAGTAAAGTATACGTGAAAAACAATTCGTGAATCCACGAAAGGGTAAGTGGACTTCAAAACAAATGCAAGATGTCGAGTTTTGGATACAGTAATAACCTTAAATGATAGGGAAGTATGAAATAAAATCATAGATAAAACAACCGTCGCGAAAGTGTGAGAGTCAAATACAACTTCTCATACTCTCATAATATGCCGTATATTATCGTGTGTGTGGACATGTTTTAAAGCGATCTTAAGCTAATATGTGCGTGAGTAAAACACCACTAAGGAGACAATGAGAATATGGTGGGACATAAGATAATTATATGCCGTATAATACTCTCATACTCTTCAACATAAACTGAGAGTGTGAAAGCGCTGCCAACAAAATAGATACTAAAATAAAGTATGAAGGGATAGTAAATTCCAATAATGACATAGGTTTTGAGCTGTAGAACGTAAACAAAACTTCAGGTGAATGGGAAAGCACCTAAGTGCTTAACAAAAAGTGCATATGAAATGATATAAAAGGAACACCAAAAAATGTGCAAATAGAACACAGGCGCTTATCATAAAGTGCATACAATTCAATTCTTATTAATACTACTAAATGTGCAAACAATGCAGATAAATAAAGTGCTGATGGCATCAAGCAATAAAGTGATCAAGACAGTCTGAGAGTCTGAAAATAGAAGCAAAGTCTATAGGCAAGCAAATGTGAGGGAATCCTTTCTTGTGACAGTTATACTAGTCCGCAAGTGAATGATCAGGCTGGAATGCTGACGTGCTCCCTTCACTGGGTAGAGTGGACCCTCACCTCTAGAGAAGACCCCACTGGGTCTAATATCTCATAGGTGCTGTAAATAATTCATGCAATCCCGTGGCAACACTGTGTCCTCCCCCAGATAGATTGGAGGCTCACCTCAGACTAAGACCCCAATGGGCCTAGTAGCGCATGGCTGACACAGGTAAGTATCCAGGTAGTGTCTCATTAGAGCTAGTGGTCAGGATCCCCAATATTGGTAGTAAGCCACCATGTAAACAAAAAAGACACCTCCAATAGTGCAATAACGTATTTACCATAGATGGAAGGTGATAACTGACAATGCCCCACTTGCAATGCACTCACATTTATTATTAATAAAACCAGCATATAATCCAATAAAATCCATGATAAAATGCACATAAATCTCATGTGTTAAATGCAAGTACCACCGCCAGGCTGGACCTCTACATACTCTTCAAGCTGTTGATCTATAACCTCCTGAGGCTGGTCATGAGGAAACCTCGAGAGGGCATCAGCATTGCCATTGGAGCGTCCTGGCTTCTAGTGAAGAGTATAGTTGAACCGGGCAAGCCGGGCCACCCAGCGTTGCTCCAAGGCCCCAAGTTTAGCAGTTTCTTGGTAGGCAAGAGGGTTGTTGTCAGTATAGATGTCCACTTGCCCCCCTACCAAATACTCTGAAAACCTTTCAGTTATAGCCCAGACTACAGCTAACAGCTCAAGTTTAAAAGATCTGTAGTTGGCTGGATCACATGCAGTAGGTTGCTATCACTCATTCAGTCCCATTTTGCTCCTGAGCAAGCACAGCACCCAAACCTGGGAAACTGCCATCAGTGCACACCCGAAAGGGTTCACGGTAGTCATCGTAAGCCAGTATGGGCGCAGAAGTCAACTTTGCCTTGAGGGTCTCAAGCGCTTCACTTTGTACTGCCCCCCAACTCTCATTAATAGTTGGGGAAGATTTTCCCATTTTATGGTCAGGTTGACCTCACAGCAACTGGGTGAGTGAGGTCGCAACAGTTCAGAATTAATCTGCGGTAATAACCCACAAGCCCCAAGAAGGAGCAAAGCTCTGTTACCGTTTTTGGGGTGGTCCAAGACTGCACAGCCTGAATTTTATCTGGATCTGGGGAAACCCCCTTTGCCTCGACCATATGCCCCAGATAGTGGATTTTGGTCTTCATAAGGTGACATTTTTCTGGTTTGAGCTTAAGTCCATATTGTGCTAGATGAGAGAAGAAGTGGTCCAAATGCTTCAAATGGTCCTCAAACATTTTGGAAAAGATGAGGATGTCATCCAAGTAAATTAGAACGGAGTCAAAGTTCGAGTCTCCCAAGCAATGTTCCATTAGCCTTTGGAAAGTGCTGGGGGCATTAGTCAGGCCAAAAGGCATAGGATTAAACTCGTACAGTCCCAGAGCGGTAATAAAGGCTGTTTTTTCATGGTCGTCTTCCTTTACTGGGACCAGCCAGTATCAGCTGGCCAGGTCTAGAGTAGAAAAATACTGAGCCTGGCCTAAGGCCATTAGGGATTCTTCAACCTGTGGCAGCGGGTAAGCATCTCGATGAGTACATGAGTTCAGTCTGCGATAATCCACACAAAAACATAAATTTCCATCTTTCTTTCGGACAAGAACTATGGGAGTAGCCCCAGGACTGCAGCTCTCTCGTATCAACCCCACCCCCCAACCCCCCCGTGTAGCATTCCTCATAGTCAGTCTTTAACTTCCTGGCAAAGGGTAAGGGGTATATTACTATACCTTTCATGGATGGGAGCAGTGTCACCAATGTGTCACCAATGTGGATTGGATAATCCAAAGCAGTAGTGCACCCATAGTCTTCAGGGCCCCTGAGAGAATGCAACATATGTTTGTGAACCAACAGCTGTAGTTTAGTTAATTGATCAGGAGTCATCTTTTGAACTGGAAGTGCAAGCTGTGCTAATAACTGTGAAAGATAGGAGTCCTCGGAATCAGGTAGAGCAAATTGCAAAGAAGCACATGCAGCTTCCACTCTAGGGCAAGGATCAGTGATGTAGTTTTCAGGTACTGTATTCACATCTGCAATAGCCAAGTCAGTGGGTATTTGGATAGGGGCAGACCCCAGGTCAAGAAGTTGCACCGATACTTGTCCCTGTTGGACAACAGACAAAGTCCTGGCTATTAACCATTCACCTTTTATTTCTAGATTGCGTTATGGTCCTACCATCACAGTGGCTCCTTCTACGTGCCTTCTAGCCACCACAGGAAGGAGGCACACCAGCTCTTGACGGGGTTGTATAGTAACCCACTGGCGTGCGGGAAGGCAGATGACCCCAACTTTTTCTGTATAATTGTGACATGATGTCTGTACAGCCTGGCAAGCATTAACCAGATTCTGTAGCTGGGTTTCTGCCTGTTTAGACCCCTGTGTAGAAGCCTCCTGAAGAAGGTGGGTCAATTCCAGTTCCTTCAGGGCATGCCCAACACAACTAGAATATCTGGGAAAGAAGCACCATGGGTCACCACCACCCCGACCCGGGGGGGGGGGGGGGTCTGCCCATAGACCTTTATGGACATTCAGGTGACCCCTGCTAGGTCAGGTTATTTGCAGCTTTCAGATTTAGCCAGGAAGGATCTTGAGTTGGGGTGTTGCCAAAATGGTGCTGGTAGAAGTGAGACGCCATGGAAGGGACTTCTGATCCAGTGTCCACCAAACACCTGGCCGGCTGGCCATTGAAAGTCACTGTTACTACTGGGCATGTGGATATCAGTATAGGATCTCGTTGGGGCTGTGAATAAACGCTTCCCGTGAGATTCCCCTCTGCCACGGGAACCTCTAGTTTAAAGGATGCTGTTGGGCAATAGTTGTTCCTTTTCCCCCATATTTCCTGGAAATGTGGCCTAACCATCCACACTGCCAGCACCTGCGATCTGTACCTGTTCCAGTGGGTGCCATTTGTTTATCCAGCTGGCACCAGATTTTCTGCAGGGCAACAGCACATTGAGACATAGGTGACATGCTGGCTCCGTATATATAATCTCCTACGGGGGTTCAGCTATAGGGGTACTCTGACCATACAAGCTCTCCAGACGAACCACAATAGTTGTCCTGCTATCTCTGTCCTTTTTTTGGCAGAACCATCATAGCTCGGCGGGCTTCCCCTTCTAGTGCATTAACAGCCAAATCTGCAATGTGTTCAGCGGGTACTGCCATCATTTGACAGTGGGCGGACGGCATTCGGTTAAGCTCCTCCACTGTTAGGGGTCTCTATTCAAAAAGGTGGGCATAACTTAACCACTTCAGCCCGGAAGGATTTCACACTTTAGGACCAGAGCACTTTTTGCGATTCGGCGCTGCGTCGTTTTAACTGAGAATTGCGTGGTCGTGCGACGTTGTACCCAAACGCAATTTGCGTCCTTTTTTTCCCACAAATAGAGCTTTCTTTTGGTGGTATTTGATCACCTCTGCGTCATTTCTGATCGCCGCTATAAACAAAAGAAGAGCGACAATTTTACAAAAAGACCCACATTTATTACTTCTTGATAAAATACAAATCCAAAAAAAAAAAATATAAAAAAACATTTTTTTTCATCGGTTTTGGCCGATTTATATTCATCCTCATATTTTTGGTAAAAAAAATCTCAATCAGCGTTTATTGATTTGGGGTTTTTATTTTTTTTTTATTTTTTTACTAGTAATGGCGGCGATCTGCGATTTTTAGCGGTACTGCGATATTTCAGCTGACATGTCGGACCATTTTGACACTTTTTTGGGACCATTGGCATTTATACAGCGATCAGTGCTATAAAAATGCACTGATTACTGTGTAAATGCCATTGGCAGTGAAGGGGTTAACCTGCAGGGGGCGCTCTAAGGTTTAACTGTGTTCCCTGGGCGTGTTCTAACTGTATGGGGGCTGCCCTAGCAGGAGAAGGGAAGTGATCACAGCTTCCATGTAGAGGAAGGCTGTGATCACAGCCCTTCCCCCTCTCACAGAACGGAGGTCTGTGTTTACTTACACAGACCTCCGTTCTTTCAGTGCGGGGGGGCCATCGCGGGTAGCCGGCGGCAATCGAGTCCGCCGCACCCGCTCCCTGGCTCCCCCCGAACACAGTGACGGCGGTTCGCAATAACAAACCACCTTGTCGCCGTCACGCTGCGGCGGGCTGGCGGCAAGTGGTTAAGCTGGGGTTGTTTCCTATAAATTGACAACAAAGATTTGTTTGGTCCACGATGTTTTGAACTAACTCATCAGGGAAAAATAAATTTAAAAAATCGATTTCAGAGAAACCTTTGGTGTTGACCTGCATACCTGGCTGTGCTGTGAAACGAGGGATTGTGCATGACCCTGTGCTAGAAGGCAGCCACAATTTGTTTTCCAAGGCATCCGGAAGCTGGGTGTGGGCCTTAATTCTTTGGTGTGAAATTCCAGCGCTTGTACTGGGCCTTTCCTCCTGGCGTCCAGCGCAGTTGGTATTTGCCGATTGGCCATTGGGGTGTCTGGCGCCGTTGGTAGCTGCCTGGTCTTCAGACCGTCTTCTTCTAGGACTATTTCCTCCTCTGATTCAGATGCCGATGTACTGCCTTTGACGGGCTCGTATTCCGAACCAGAATCGGAATTGGAATCAGAACTGTAACTGGGCGGTGAGAGCTCCCTGCTGCTCTTATCAGTCAGGCTTAGTATTTGATATGCTTCTTCTGGAGTGTATACTTTTCTGGACATGGTGGCTGTATGATGGGTGGCACTGTTGGGCTGCATGTCAGGGACTAATGGGCTGCACGTCAGGGACTAATGGGCTGCACACCAGGAACTAAAGGGCTAAACGTCAGGGACTAAGGGGCTGCATACCCGGGACTAATGGGCTGCACGTAGGTAGTAATTGGCTGCACAGACAGGTACTCTGATGGGCTCATGGGACAGGTACTCCTGATGGGCTCACAGGACAGGTACTCCTGATGGGCTCACGGGACAGGTACTCCTGATGGGATCATGGGACAGGTACTCCTGATGGGCTCACAGGGCAGGTACTCCTGATGGGATCATGGGACAGGTATTCCTGATGGGATGACAGGTACTCAGACGGGATGATAGGTACTCAGACGGGATGACAGGTACTCTGACTGGATGACAGGTACTCTGAAGGGATTACAGGTACTCAGGCATGGTGATAGGTACTCTGACTGGATGACAGGTATCCTAACAGGATGACAGGTACTCTGACAGGGTGACAGGTACTCTGATGGGGTGACAGGTACTCTGACGGGGTGACAGGTACTCTGATGGGGTGACAGGTACTCTGATGGGGTGACAGGTACTCCAAATGGGATGACAGGTACTCTGATGAGCTCACAGACAGGTACTCTGATGGGATGACAGGTACTCTGATGAGCTCACAGACAGGTACTCAGATGGGAAGATGATGACAAGTCCTCTTTATTCAGGGGGGCAATCTGGGCACAGTAAATGACACAATAAAGTGGTAACTCACTGTTCCGCAATCTCCTCCTCACACTGGATCGGTGTGTGAGGAGGAGAACCCGGTAACAGGCAGTTACCCATGGTTTGTTTACATTTGTTATTGGACACAGTTTGTCACGTGGTAAAGAGCCAATTTCATTGGCTCTTAACCCTGATCGGGGCTAAGCTTTGTCCAAGGGACAAGCCTCAACCCTGATCGCCATGCTGCGTGCCCCCAGGGCGCGCACGAGGGGCGTACATGCAGATCTCCAAAGTGACCAGCTGTGATTGGACACAGCTGGTTACGTGGTAAAGAGCCAATTTTATTGGCTCTTTACCCTGATCGGGGATGGGCTGTGTCCCGAGGGACACGCCCGATCCACGATCGCAGCGCTGCGGACCCCACATGCCCGCCCAGGATGGCAGAGTGTTCCTGCCTGCGTCATTTGTCTATACGCTGGTATGGAACTGGTTAAAGAAATAGATTTCCTTTTATTGTAATAAATGACGTCTTTTTTTTATTTCAACTTTACAATTTGGACAAATCATTAAATTGGTTGTTTGACCAAACAGTGTTAATAATATTGTTAATGCCCAGAACCAATGTTAGACATCCATTTCCATCATTTTAGTGATAGATAGAGTGTGTGGCCAAAGTGCTACATGGAAAGAAATGATGTCTACTTTCCATTGTTTAAAAGCCATGTAATATTTTCCACTTTGTCTGGTATTGAAATATTTTTATGACACAGACTTCATCTTACTGTGAAGTATAGTAAAGTGGATCAAGACAACATCCATAACATAAATGGGCCTATATACGTTCATTTAGTTAGAAACCACAGTGCTCATTGAGTCTCCTCCAATGTTGGATTGCCATAAAATTAGGTAATGGTTCTACATCTACCGAGGCGATAAGCAGGAACCTTTTGTCTTGCTGCAGTGCCAGTTTTGTCAGTTGCAACAATTAAACTTAATGGACTGAGATAGAAACTAGCTTTAAAAAGAGATGGGAACATAGTATTGACATGAAGATGTTTTTGGCTGTAGCACTGTATAGTTTTTCCACCGATGTTGACAACAAAAGTGAGCCGAAATGTGTTCATACATTTATATAATTTATAAAAGCTAAAATAAAACTCTGTAAGGAAACTTTAGTGTACATAGAATAACCATAGCTCCCAAATGTCTCTCATGTTGGGGGAACTGTCCCTCTTTTGAAACTTAACCAATCTGTCCCTCTTTCCTTCTCAGTTGTCCCTCTTTTCTTCTGGGTTGTACACCTTTCCTTCTCGGTTTCCCTCTTTTCTTCTGTGTTGTACATCTTTCCTTCTCAGTTGTCCCTCTTTCCTTCTTAGTTGTCCCTCTTTCCTTCTCAGTTATCTCTCTTTTCTTTTGAGCTGCCCGTCTTACCTTCTCAGTTGTTCCTCTTTTCTTCTGAGCTGTCCCTCTTTTCTTCTCAGTTGTCCCTCTTTTCTTCTGAGCTGTCCCTCTTTTCTTCTCAGTTGTCCCTCTTTTCTTCTGAGGTGTCCCTCTTTTCTTCTGAGCTGTCCCTCTTTCCTTCTCAGTTGCCCCTCTTTTCTTCTAAGATGTCCCTCTTTTCTTCTCAGTTGTCCCTCGTTTCTTCTAAGCTGTCCCTCTTTTCTTCTCAGTTGTCCCTATTTTCTTCTAAGCTGTCCCTCTTTTCTTCTCAGTTGCCCCTCTTTTCTTCTGAGGTGTCCCTCTTTTCTTCTGAGCTGTCGATCTTTTCTTCTCAGTTGTCCCTCTTTTCTTCTGAGGTGTCCCTCTTTTCTTCTAAGCTGTCCTTCTTTTCTTCTCAGTTGTCCCTATTTTCTTCTAAGCTGTCCCTCTTTTCTTCTCAGTTGTCCCTCTTTTCTTCTGAGGTGTCCCTCTTTTCTTCTGAGCTGTCCATCTTTTCTTCTCAGTTGTCCTTCTTTCCTTCTCAGTTGTCCCTCTGTTTGATCTGATGCATAAACTTCTAAAACAAAGTGTTATACTACACTAAACTTTAAATAACACCCCAAAATTATGGCATTTCTTATTTATAAAAAAAAGAAAAAAAAAGAAAAGAAAAACAGTGATGGAAAAATGTCTGTTTGGGTTTAGACAATGTTGTTTTGTGTATTAATTCTTCATAATCCATATAGTTTGGGGCATGGAGTGGTATGTCCTTTGCCTACATCAGGGTTTCTCAACCAGGGTTCCATGGAACCCTAGGGTTCCTCCAGAGGTTGCTAGGGGTTCCTTGAACAAGATCAATTTCTGACTGTCAGATAAGTTACCACTGGCACCACTGATCTTTTTAGCTATCTGTAAGGGAGTAAACCTTCCCATTGTCCACAAGTGTACAGTCCCTGACAAAAGTCTTGTCACTTATGTATTTTGTAGAAACACCTGCATGTTTAATGCACCAAAATAAATTAGTTTCACTGAAAAAACATTTATCATTTAATCAAGACAGAAAGGTCCAATTTTGGCAAGACAAAAGTTTTGTCGCCTATACAGAAATTGAACAAATTTACTGCAAATACAAATATATGTCAGCAAATTAAGTAGTGGTGCTGTGAGATCCAAATTTAATATCTTGTATGATTTCCATGAGCTTGAGGACTGCATCCATGCAGTTTGGCAAGGATTCATACAATTTATTGATGAAGTCATCAGGAATAGCAAAGAAAGCAGTCTTTCGTGCCTCCCAGAGTTCATCAATATTCTTTGGTTTCGTCTTCCATGCTTCCTCTTTCATCCTACCCCACATATGCTCAATGATGTTCATGTCTGGTGACTGGGCTGGAGCATCTTGATCTTCTTCGCCTTGAGGAACTTTGATGTGTGAGATGGAAGTATGCGATGGAGCACCATCCTGCTGCAGAATTTGGCTTCTTTTATGGTTGGGAATATAAGAGGTAGCTAAGATTTCTTGGTATTTCAGATTATTGATGTTGCCTTCGACCCTGCAGATCTCTCGCACACCCCCATACTGGATGACCCCAGACCATGATTTTTCCTCCACCAAACTTCACTGTTTTCTGGGTGAATCTCGGATCCATGCAGGATCCAGTAGATCTCCTGCAATATTTGCGGCGACTGTGGTGTAATTCAACAGAAGATTCATCTGAAAAATCCCCCTTCTGCCACTTTTCCAGCGTCCGTCCTTTTAGCAGGCTGTGGGCCTTGGCAAATGCCACACGGTTTTTCAATTGTCTTTTGTTTAGTGCTGGCTTCTGGGCACTGATTCGACCATGGAGGCCATTTCGAGACAGAATCTGACAAACTGTTCTGGTTGACACAGGGACTTCAGGTGACCAGGTCTTGTGGAGCTCTGCTGCAGTGGAAAATGGGCTGGCCTTGGATTTTCGAGCCAACAAACGATCCTCTCGAGCAGTTGTCTTGCGGGGTCTGCCTGACCTGGGCTTGTCAAAAACATCTCCAGTCTCTTCAAATCTTTTTTTTATCCTATGTACTTGCCACATCAGCAGTGGATCTGGTCTTCAGCCTCTTGATAATCAAAACTTTAGTCTCAGGATGAATCTTAGGCATGTTTGCAGAGGTCTAGTTTCAGTTGATGAGAAGGTCTAGTGTACTGGGGTTCTTTTTAGTCACAGGTGAAGCTCATATGACAAGGCGACAACACTTATGTCTTTGCAGAAATTGACTCAATGGGCTTCACCAAACTGTGAATATTTGCAGGGGTTCCCTGAGCCCGGAAAGTTATTTCAAGGGTTCTTCCGTGTTAAAAAGGTTGAGAAAGGCTGGCCTACATACTGAATATTGTGTTAAAATGTACTCTCTTTTTATCCTCAGAAAGTTGGAAGGAATGGAATAATTGAGGCTACAATTCATGGAAAAGTTATATTTAAGCTTAGGCTCAGCAGAAGGCTTATGTGCTCAATTGTATTTCTAGGTTTATCCTCTTGCAGGCTCAATTGTTACCCAGTAACAGCAGATGAACCACATCCAATTTTGCCAAGTTAAGTATAATCAGGTTATGATAGAGCTTAGTAAATGTGGTAAACCTTCACTTTGCAAAGAATATTCAAATGCCTGCAAGGAGGAAAAAAACAATATTTTTTTGCTTGCACATGATTGGATGATGGAAGTCAATAGAATTTCTGCTCATTTACTAAGCTTTGGAGCAACTGCTCTTGCAGAGTTCAACTGAACATTGCAAAGTGTACGGTCTTTTTACCTTTAGTAAATCAACCCCTAAAAGTCATCCCATCGAATATATGTTGTGGCAAAAGGTCTACTAATCTGTTAT
This sequence comes from Glandirana rugosa, assembly GCA_018402905.1. Lineage (NCBI taxonomy): Eukaryota > Metazoa > Chordata > Amphibia > Anura > Ranidae > Glandirana > Glandirana rugosa. The sequence continues at coordinate 1,244,005 of BLSH010031449.1, read as the reverse complement.
ATTTTGCCAACCAATAATGGTGTGCAGCTAGGTGCACAGCTTTGGGTAAATCTAAAAGCAAAGACAACTATAAGATACCAGTCTAAGAAACATTTTTGTAAAATAAAGAATATTGCCTAGAAACAAGATCTAAGGATCTGGAATTTTCATACAAAAAAAAAAATGCTGTTCATAAGTCTGCACTGCCTTATACTGTATCTATGAGAACAGTCACAGGCTAGCCACAAACATGACATTTTTGGCTTATGTGACCACTAATGAAGAATCTTTCTATCCAAAGGCATGCTCACTTTAGCTGAATCTGTATCCTTACGCAATAAACGGGTAATCCTTCTGGCCTTATCTCAGGGTTATAATAGCATTGAATTGGGAAGATCTATTACAAATGATCAATTCCTCTTCTGAAATAAAAAAGGCAACCATAGATATAAACAGAGGTACATACATGAAGTTAATTTATTAATATGATCAAAAATGGATCAAGGCAGACATGCATATCTTCATGAATTTAAATTTGTTGATATGATCAATATTGAATAAATCAGGTTATTGTCCTCCTATTGGTATGTATATGTAAGGTATATTATGTTATGTATATTATGTATATCTATGTGTAAGCATACAGAAAAAAGGACCTGATGTCAATAAACTTAGGAATGCAATATAAAATCGCAATTCGCTATTGATATGCAAAATCTAAAAAAGAATGATTAATAAATTAGGAGCCACTGTAAAAATTGGTTAATACACTATAGATAAGGCCAAATCATTAAAGTTGGAGAAAAGACATAGGAAATAAACAGATTATTTTGCTCATGGCAACAAATCAGAATTCTTTTCCAACTTGAGAAAATACAGTAAGGATAAGAGTAGCACTTTATTCCAGTTTTATTCCATGAAAAATAAGATGGTTGCATATACACAGGATATTTCCACCCAACAGACCACACTTCCCAGATGCATTTCACCCACAGTGGGCTTACTCACATGGATAAAGCAATTTGGCTGCTCTATTTGTGGAAATGTTTTGACTGTGCAATCAGAATTCCAGTTTAATTTTCCCTTATTTCATATTGTCTAGGTAATACGCATCAGTAGATTATTGGATTGTGAGGGTACCCACAAATAAGGATATAAGACTTCATCCATTTGCCATGCTAGGGGCCCGACTGGCCATTTAGTTACAACAGCTGGTCTTAAATTGGTTAAACTGTGAGTCAGGAACCACACTGGGCCGCAAGCATGTTTGTGATGGGTCGCCACTAGATTGTGTAGCATTGTTTGTCTACGTGCAAATAGGGTTGCCACCTCGTCCCTTTAAACCCGAACACATATGAATTACACAGGTTCTGAGGCTAATTTAATGCAGATAAGGCACTGAGTGAGTTTAAATACCACCTTAATCAGCCACAGAACCTGTGTAATTCATATGTGTTTGGTTTTAAAGGGATGAGGTGGCAACTCTAGGTGCAAAGTCAGTGGAGAGTGATAAGAGTTTACTATGATTGTTAGCACAGACACACAAGGGGAACTAGAACAGGTGTGGGGTGGGTGGCAGAGAGTATTACACAGAAAAAGTCTGAGCTCTGCTGCACAGGGACAGCAAGAAGTTTATACCAAGTCAAATTCAATTAATTGCACTGCTTGCATTAAACACGTACCTGTGTATTCGATTGTACCTCCCCGCAAATCTCCTTCATTTTTTTTTTTGTAGTCTACCGGGAATGTCATCGACATTTTTGCGGGACACACGTACTCGGGAATTTGTCTGTCTTAGACCACGTCGACACGTATCGTTGGTTAGTCGAAGCTAGAAATCGAACAAACCAATTCGAAACGTTTACTTTAGATCTTCGACTTACCGACGGTATGAGGTCTAAGACCGACGAGGTCAAAATCATGTAAGATTATGTAAGATTATGTAAAATCATGTAAAGAGGGTTTGACAAATTCCGTCATAAGGTCCGTCTATATTTCTTTTGTACTTAAATCGAGAGATAAGTATTATGCACACCTAACAACAAATTACGTTCGTCACGTTAATTAACTTAAACTGAACCATATTTGAAGAACGACAGGGACACGTCGTCTCGAGTCTGAAAAAGACACATTATGAGAGACGGTGGGTGGGGTGTGGACAAGATCAAGGGGAACACACAGACACGATTGTTAGTATCATTTGAG
>BLSH010031449.1:1221440-1233335 GCA_018402905.1 Glandirana rugosa | reverse complement strand
GACATGTGGTAAGGAGTCAACTGTTTAAATCTGTCCATAGATGCATCAAAATTCAGCCGGTTCAACAGGGAATGGCCACATTTTTATCTATAGATGACCATTTCCGCTCAACAGAAGTTGATCTAATAATGTCAGTTAGCGGCTGCAGCCACTGATCAGTGTATTCTGACAGAAGAGGAGTCCTACTGTCAGAAATCAATGGCACAGCGGGGAGGATTCAACAACCTCAATTGTGTGGATGGAAGAATTCTGTGTTTTTGTTTGTTGGGGTTTTTTTTGATCAGCCCACTGGAATTTCCCTAAATTGTATAGGTTTTATTTACCTTTCAGTTGCATTTACCCTACGGGACAGCAAAAAATAATTTGACAGGGTTTTAGCCATTTTCTGCTCTATCTAAAGCAGGAAAAGTTTGGGATATACATACACTTTTAACAGTGAGTACACCCCTCACACTTTTGTACATATTACATTATATCTTTTCACGTGACAACACTGGATAAATGACATTTTGCTACAATGTAAAGTAGTGAGTGTACAGCTACTACTTTGCTGTCCCCTCAAAATAACTCAACACACAGACATTGATGTCTAAACCACTGACAACAAAAGTGAGTACACCCCTAAGTGAAAATGTCCAAATTGGGCTCAATTAGCCATTTTCCCTCCCTGGTGTCATGTGACTCGTTAGTGTTACAAGGTCTCAGGTGTGAATGGGGAGTAGATGTGTTAAATTTGGTGTTATCGCTCTCATTCTCTCATACTGGTCACTGGGAGTGCAACATGGCACCTCATGGCAAAGAACTCTCTGAGGATCTGAAATAAAGAATTGTTGCTCTACATAAAGATGGCATAGGCTATACAAAGATTGCCAAGACACTGAAACTGAGCTGCAGCACGGTGGATAAGACCATATAGTAGTTTAACAGGACAGGTTCCACTCAGAACAGGCCTTGCCACCTTGCCATGGTCGACCAAAGAAGTTGAATGGACCTGCTCAGCGTCATATCCAGAGGTTGTCTTTCGGAAATAGATGTATGAGTGCTGCCAGCATTGTTGCAGAGGTTGAAGGGGTGGGGGGTCAGCCTGTCAGTGCTCAGACCATACGCCACAACTGCATCAAATTGGTCTGCATGTCTGTCGTGCCAGAAGGAAGCCTCTTCTAAAAATGATGCATGCAAACAGTTTGCTGAAGACAAGCAGACTAAGGACAGGGATTACCGTATTTGGACATTTTCACTTAGGGGTGTACTCACTTTTATTCCCAGCGGTTTAGACATTAATGGCTGTGTGTTGAGTTATTTTGAGGGGACAGTAATTTGCACTGTTATACAAGCTGTACACTCACTACTTTACATTGTAGGAAAGTGTCATTTCTTTTGTGTTGTCACTTTTGTGAGATACTGTATCTTTTCATTTGACAAAACTGAAGAAATTACACTTTGCTACAATATAAAGTAGTGAGTGTACAGCTTGTATAACAGTGCAAATTACTGTCCCCTCAAAATAACTCAACACCAAGTTCACTATATGGACCAATTACAGTATGTCACAAAAGTGAGTACACCCCTCACATTTTTGTAAATATTTTATTATATCTTTTCATGTGACAACACTGAAGAAATGACACTTTGCTACAATGTAAAGTAGTGAGTGTACAGCTTGTATAACAGTGTAAATTTGCTGTCCCCTCAAAATAACTCAACACACAGCCATTAATGTCTAAACCGCTGGCAACAAAAGTGAGTATACCCCTAAGGCTGGGTTCACACTGCAGCGGGGCGGAGCGGCGCGGAGCGGCGCGATGCGGCGCTCCAGGCGATCTCAAAGCGGCTTGCTAGGAGACTTCTATCATAGAAGTCAATGCAAGCCGCCTGAGATCGCCTTAAAAATAGTGCAGGGACCATTTTTCTAATGCGGAGCGAAGCGATTCGCTCCTATTAGAACGGTCCCATTTGCACAGCATTGAGGCGAATTGTCAGGCGACTCAAGTCGCCTGACAATTTGCCTAGATGTGAACGGGCCCACGGAGTCGCGCCGCTCTGCCCCGCTGCAGTGTGAACCCAGCCTTAGTGAAAATGTCCAAATTGGGCCCAAAGTGTCAATATTTTGTGTGGCCACCATTATTTTTCAGCACTGCCTTAACCCTCTTGTGCATGGAGTTCACCAGAGCTTCACAGGTTGCCACTGGAGTCCTTTTCCACTTCTCCATGAGGTCATCACAGAGCTGGTGAATGTTAGAGACCTTGCACTCCTCCACCTTCTGTTTGAGGATGCCCCAGAGATGCTCAATAGGGTCTAGGTCCAGAGACATGTTTGGCCAGTCCATCACCTTTACCCTCAGCTTCTTTAGCAATGCAGTGGTCGTCTTGGAGGTGTGTTTGTGGTCGTTATCATGTTGGAATACTGCCCTGCAGCCCAGTCTCCGAAGGGAGGGGATCATAGTCTGTTTCAGTATATCACAGTACATGTTGGCATTCATGGTTCCCTCAGTGAACTGTAGCTCCCCATTGTCGGCAGTACTCATGCAGCCCCAGACCATGACACTCCCACCACCGTCATTGACTGTAGGCAAGATACACTTGTCTTTGTACACCACACCTGGTTGCCACCATGCATTTTTGACATTATCTGTACTAAATAAGATTATCTTGGTCTCATCAGACCACAGGACATGGTTACAGTAATCCATGTCCTTAGTCTGCTTGTCTTCAGCAAACTGTTTGCGGGCTTTCGTGTGCATCATCTTTAGAAGAGGCTTCCTTCTGGGACAACAAACATGCAGACCAATTTGATGCAGTGGCATATGGTCTGAGCACTGACAGGCTAACCCTCCCCCCACCCCTTCAATCTCTGCAGCAATGCTGGCAGCACTCATACGCCTATTTCCCAAAGACAACCTCTGGAAATCACACTGAGCATGTGCACTCAACTTCTTTGGTCGACCATGGTGAGGCCTGTTCTGAGTGGAACTTGTCCTGTTAAACCACTGTATGGTCTTGGCCACCGTGCTGCAGCTCAGTTTCTTCAATCTCCTCTTATAGCCTAGGCCATCTTTATGTAGCGCAACAATTCAATTTTCAGATCTTCAGAGAGTTCTTTGTCATGAGGTGCCATGTTGAACTTCCAGTGACCAGTATGAGAGAGTGAGAGCGATAACACCACATTTAACACACCTGCTCCTCATTCACACTTGAGACCTTGTAACACTAAAGAGTCACATGACACCGGGGAGGGAAAATGGCTAATTGGGCTCAATTTGGACATTTTCACTTAGGGGTGTACTCATTTTTGTTGCCAGCGGTTTAGACATTAATGACCGTGTGTTGAGTTATTTTGAGGGGACAGCAAATTTATACTGTTATACAAGCTGTACACTCACTACTTTACATTGTAGAAAAGTGTGATTTCTTCAGTGTTGTTACATGAAAAGATATAATACAATTTTTACAAAAATGTGAGGGTGTACTCACTTTTGTGAGATACTGTATATTCATGGTCAATCACGGCGCCCAACGGACCCAAAAATAGTACATAATGTAAACACTCCACCTCGATGGGAGGGCTCCCGCTGTATGTGATCTGTGCGCTTTGACAGTTCTCTTCTAGGCTAGGGTGGGTATGTAACTCAAACTTTTGGCATGGGCTTCCCCTTAAAATCCATACCTGACCCGAAGGGCTTGGTATGGATTGGGGTGGAACCCCATGCCATATTTTTTAAAATCTGTATTGCCGGGAGCCGGAAATACATTACAGCCGCAAGTTGAAATTACATTTTTACCAATGTGGGGGAGGATGTGGTAGCTATATTTGGTGTGGGTGGGGTTCATTGATTTGTTTATTTGGCATCACCACACATTTGCTTCCAGCCCATGTGCACACATCACTTCCTGTTTACAGCCACATTACCCTTCCTGCATTTTTTCTGCTGATGTAAATCAGTAAGGACTATGCAAATATAAATGAGTTTATGGCTGAATTTGCATCACATTCAGAGCAAACTCGCACAGTACCCTTTTTTTGTTCCACGGCAGATCACATGGTTGATCACACCCATGCAATCCGATTCCTGTCCGCATTTGCAGTTCGCAGTGCGATATGCAAACTGATTTGGGGGTGTCATTAGCTTTCTATTGACACTCCCAGCAGTTTGCGTATGGCAGTGTGAACTGCCTGCGAGTCAGGGTCATGCAGTGTCAATAGAACACTAATGACATCCCTAAATCAGTTTGCATATCGCACTGATGCGAACTACAAATTTGGACAGGAATCAGATCGCATGGGTGTGAACACCCATGCAATCCAATCTGCAATGAAAGGGTCCTGTGCGAGTTTGGTTTAGGTAAGACCTTGAGTCATGTTTAACAACATAGGGGAGAACAAACAATATGTGTACATGAAGTGGCATTGTTGGGATTCGAAACCAGGAACTCAGCACTGCTAGGCAGTTGTGCTACCTTGTGAGCCACTGAGCTGCTACGCGTGGAACTCTCCTAACCATATATAATGCTTTTTATGGACATATAGGTGGTGGAATTACATTAATCAGGAGTTATTCTTTTTAATTTATTCTCTGATAGTTGGTGGTTCTTGGTGTGTGAGTATAGAATAGTGATGTTACCCTCTGATTTTTGGGAATGACATTTTTATTTCTGATGTTGGTACACATATCACATTTTTTGGGCTCAAATTAGGATTATTTGGAAATAATAAAAAATAAAAAATGTGACTCATTTAAAATTTGCATAAGCAATAGTATTGTTTGTGGTTTGTAAAGACACCTGTGTGAGTTTGGGGAAATATTTTTGTGAGATGGACATCAACAAGTGAAAGTTACAGGGAAAAAAAATATTTTCCCAAAACATGAAAATATTACACATTCTAGCATGCTTTAAAACAAAATAGACAATGAAGAAAACATTACACATTCTAGCATGCTTAAAAACAAAATAGATGATGAAGAAGCAACATTGTTGCAAGGACAATTTCTTGGAGACTCGGTTCACACAGGGGCGAGCCAACTTCAGGCATGACTTCATAGGCGACTTCAGCGTGACTTTAGCGTGACTTTGGGCGACTTAAAACTCGACCTGAAGCATCGTCCATGCCAGGCGACTTTGCCTGAGCAAATCAGAGAAGGGAGGGAGGGGGTTGCCTTGGTTTTTTTTGTTAAATTCTTTTATTCTTCCTGGAAAGTCGCTTCAATATAGATGGGGATCTGACTTGGAGGAAACTTCCATTAAATTCTATGGGCACAAGTCGGATAGAAGTCGCCTTGAAGTAGTACAGGAACCTTTTCTGAAGTTGGAGCGACTTCAGTAGTGTACATTCTCCAATGGGATTTCTTCTGTCAAGCGACTTGGAGTGACACGAGTCACCTCCAAGTCGCTGTAGTGTGAACCGGCTCTGAAAGAAAGATACATTTCATCTCAATATGAAAAGGATTTCTTGGGGGAAGTTACAATTGTAGCATTATAATCAATGGCTGAAACTTGCATTGGGCTACATAACTCTGATTTTGACTCCCAAAAAACTCTCTTTAAACCAGCGCTAATTTTGGTATTTACTATAGCACCCTGTAAAAAAGCCATGGAAGCTAAAATGAGAGCAGTTTCATGTCTGAGTATGTCTGAGTATGCTCAGCTGTGCTGTGCACCTAGTTGTAAAGAGATGGGGAATTGAAAAAAAAAAAAAACCAATATTTTTTACTTTTTGCTATAATACATATCCAAAAAAAAAAATATAAAAAAAACAAATGTATTCATCAGTTTAGGCCGATATATATCCTTCTACATATTTTTGGCATACTGATTGGTTTGCGCAAAAGTTATAGCGTCTACAAACGAATTGATTTATGGCGTTTTTATTTATTTATTTTTTACTAGTAATGGCAGCGATCTGCGATTTTTAGCGGGGCTGCGATATTGCGGTGGACATATCGGACACTTTTGACACTTTTTTGGGACCACTGACATTTACGTTGCAGTCAGTGCTATAAATAGCCACTGATTACTGTATAAATGTCACTGACAGGGAAGGGGTTAACACTAGGGAGGCAATCAAAGGGTTAAATGTGTTCCCTGTCAGTGTGTTCTAACTGTGTGGGGGCTGGGCTCACTGGGGGAGGAGAGCGATCGCTGCTCCCATATACTGGAAACATAAGATCACTCTCCTCTCCCATGACAGAATGGGGATCCGGTTGTTTACATTTACAGACCTCCGTTCTTTCACTGCTGGGGTGCGATCGCGGGTGGCCAGCGGTCCGCCCCACCTGCTGATTGGCTCCCCTGCTAGCCCACAATACACGATCCGGCGCCCACCATCAGATGATGGCAATTTGCGCAGAAGAGCCGACCTGCCGACGGTAAGTGGTTAAACAATATACTGCATATTTTAGTACCATTTGGGGGATCATATCATGCTCTAAACATTATTTACATGTGCAATTCTCTAGGTCCTGACTGGAGTAAGGGTTTGGGCACTATCTGTTGCCTGGGCGCTATAGTGAATTCCATTTTGGAAGTATTTTTGCTCCAGTGCTATTGTGAATTCTGTTTGGGCGCTAATTAGCAAGATTTGTGGCATTTTAGAGTTAATTAGCGCGATCACTGTTATTTTTCCGCTAATTAGCGGCTATCGCTATAGTACATGACCCCCACAGACTGATTTAAGTTGGAATTAGGGCAAGGCCACAGTTTTATTGAACCTACCAACTGTAAAAATATTCAAAATACCACATAACAATGCCAATCACAGTTATACCGTGAGCATCCATAACAAAACACAGATAGTCTGAGAGACCTGTTTCCACCATGAGTGTGAGACAGCCATTAAACTGAACCCAAAACTAAACTTGAGGGTATGGCCCATAAAGCAATATCCATCGCTGGCATGTAAAGCCGCCAATAAAGCTGTGACTAAACTCTCAGCTGGTGGGCAACTCTTGTGACATCAGAATCTCCTCAGAGTGGTGGGGCTCCACCCAGTCATCTGGTGCCTTAGTGGCCAATCTCATCTGAGCCACTTAACCTCCCTGTTTTAGGTTAACACCCATATATTTGCCAAGCTAACAGCAGTCAAGGCCCCCTTTCCTTGGGGGGGGGGGGGGGTCAAGGGGCCTTTATTACTAAACTTGTAATTGTGGGCAATATATATCCTTGCTGGGGAACAATATTACCAAATACCAAATTTACATTAAAAAGATAGAAAACAATTAAATTATATTTAATATTTGTATGCCCGTGCTAAGGTAGAAAAAAATGTATATTACATAGTACATTTACATATTTGCTGGCTCAGCGTCAAAATAGCTCTAACGTTGCAGCTTCTACAGCAGTGGTTTTCAACTCCTGTCCTCAGGACCCACTAACAGGCCAGGTTTGCAGGATAACTGAAAAACATCACAAATGATGTCATTTTCCGCTCAGTGATTGCAGTATTCTAGTCTGCATCTCCCCAAGGTAATACTTAAAATCTGGCCTGTTAGTGGGTCCTGAGGACCAGAGTTGAGAACCACTGCTCTACAGCTTAAGAATGCAGATGCCACTTACAGCTCAAAAACGTCAGCGTGTGTATGATGCCATTGAATAACATGGTGTGGCGCTTTTAAGCTGTAAAAACAGCTCCAAAACGATGCGTTAATAACGTCTGTGTGTATGAGGCCTAAAACTGAATTACACTGCGGAGATTTCTCTACCTCTTTATGTGACCATAAGACCAAATATCCTATTGAGAGAAGTAGAGGAGCTGGAGAAACGACATTTGACCATTCAACTGTGACAGGCGCATTTACACTCATAATTTGGCAAGGCTGCTTTCACACTGGGGCTCGGGCTCGGGTTTTAGCGACGCTTTACCGCTGTTTAAGTTGCGCTTTACCGCCATTAGCGGGGCGATTTTAACCCCCAGGAAGGGGTTAAGGAGTTAAAAGTGCCCATGTTGCGGCACTTCCGAAGCGCTTTTCAGGTGCTTCGGAAGAGCTGCCCATTAATTCTAATGGGCAGAGGTGGGTTGGGAGCTCTGTGTATAGCTCTCCCAAACCGCTCCAAAGATGCTGCTTGCAGGACTCTTCCTAACGTCCTGCAAGAGCACCGCCCCAGTGTGAAAGCACTCGGGCTTTCACACTGGGGTGGCATGAGAGGCAGTTTTCAAGCACTTTAAAAGCACTATTTCTTGCACTAAAACGCCTAAAAACTGCCTCATTGTGAAAGGGGTCTTAGTGAGGGCACAAAAGGGTAGCACGGCACCTTATCACATAAGATTTGGAGCACTGATTGCACTTCGAAGTAAGCACTATTGCACTTTGTTGGGAGGACTTTGATGATTTTTTACACAACTGAGTTATATTAACAAATATTTTTTTATGATTTATGGCATATGTGTATGAATTGTATAATTTCAGGGGACAGTGCTGCTGGGGATATGCATATATACAATGAAATTACATTGTAATTAAAATGAAAATTTGCTTCACCTGTTGTTTGCTGAAGAAATGGGGATGAAAATGGTCCTGGACTTTGCACCTTTCAAACCAATCAGTGGTGTCTGTTTGCAGATTTCTGTTCTCACAGATTTTCTTTAACACAGTTGCAGTATCTCTGCGGTTAGGATCACTTGATTTTTACAGAGTTAAAGGAAATGATAAATTTCAGGGTATGTTTCACAAAAGCTGGATTGTTTTTATGATCATACGACCTATAATTAGGGCACCATTCCTAATGTTCCTTCCCTTTCACCAAAAAGAAATGAATCCTTGTAATATGCTGATTGTGCTGACGCTCCACTAAAGGCATAGTGTGCTTGTAATATGAATTGATTCATTGTTTAAATCATGAAAATTCTTGAACATTTCAAAACAATTTTTACAAAATAAAGTAATTAAAGTGTAGCTCCAGCTACACTTCTCCTGGTCAGGAACTCAAGAAAATATGAATGTGGGTCAGCAAAAAACCAAGCAAGTGACATTTTCAGAAAGAGCTTGGCAAAGGAACTACAATATTTCCAGAACATTTTACTTAAAGTGATTGTAAAGTCTATTTAAAAAAAAAAAAAAAATAACCAACATGTCATACTTACCTGCTCTGTTGCAGTGGATTTGCACAGAGCAGCCTAGATCCTCCTCTTCTTGGGTGCCTCTACACTGCTCCTAGCCCCTCCCTCCTATTGAGTGCTGTCTTACTGAGCGGGCACACTTGGGCACAGCCCAGGGGCCCCAGGTGTACATGGGGCCCCATTAGGGCTGGTCAGATCTAGGGTAGGGTGACCACCAGTGTGACCATGGATTCAGCACAGATAGTAATTGGGGGGCAAGACGGGGGCGTATGGCTGCAATGAGAGTGAGTAGAGCTGTCAAATTGAAGCTCTGATGTCAGAATGGGCGGGGCCAATATTCAGAGCCCCACCCCTTTGTCAGATAGTCCTGCGCATAGACAAACAGCCGAGTTTTTGGCAGAACACCGGCTTTTATACATTGGGGAGGGGAAGAACAGTAGGGGGCCCCGCAACTGACAAGCATCTCTCTCCATCTGCCTTTTTGCTGCATTAGCAGACGATTCACAGCCTCTGGGCAGGCTCTCCCTGCATGGCTCAGTGCTCCCTTATCAGCTCTCCTTCCCTGCATTATCTTCTATCAACCTCGTAAGTTCTGTTACCCCTTCCAGATACTTGTTCTGCTCACATTCTCCTTTCTTGGATTGTGCCCGGGTTAGTCTCCATGCAGTGACAGTCACTCCTGTACTTCTTCTCCCATCCAAACTATCCTGTCTTTCTCCAACGCACTGACCACAGCCTGTGTATTCTTTTGTGCTCTTCCCCCCTCCAGCTCTGCCCCCTGACACAGCCCATCACCTATATTGAGGTCTTCTGTCTTATCTTATGCAGCATGGCTTCTCACCAGAGGCATAACTAGAACCTTCAGGGCACCGGTGCAAGAAATTATGAAGGGCCCCCATGACCCCCGGCCAGGGCCTTTCCCTCTTCCCACTGATCCTGTGGCCCTTTACTCCCATCGCGGGTCCCTTTATTACGGTTCAGCAGCGGTACCTTTTCACAAGTTCTGCAGCAGGGCCCCTTACTGCCATCTTCGGCTGTCCCCATGGTGGTGAAATGCCAGGGCCCGGTCACAATTGCAACCTTTGCAATCCTGATAGGTGCCTCACTGGTGTCAGTAGTTTTTCATTTTTATTTTAATTTTATTATTTTTTATCATTTCATTTTATTTGTTTTCCGATTTTATTTTTATTATTTTTTACAATTTTTTTAGGAGCTCTTTTGGGGAGCTTTGGTGAGATATCAGGGGGTCTAAACAAACCTCAGCCCTCAATCTCCATCTGTGTAGCCTCAGCTGCACAGAATGAATGGACAGGAATAGTTGAGTACCGAGCCTCCCATTCATTCAGAAATGGAAGTATAGTAAAAACAGTTCACTATGCTTCAGTTATGAATGAACCAATTGGTACCAATCACTGACTCTTTCCATTCAGAAAAGGAAGGAGCCAGTGAATGACAAATTTACCGACCCGTCCCATCTCTCCACATCTTCTACAGCAGCTGGCAGGAGAGAGGAGAGGAGAAGACAGCAGCTCTGTGGGGGGGACCAGGGACCCTGGGAACAGCAGAAAACAAGTAAACCGGATAGGAGGGCGGTGGGGGCAGCATATAGAGGAACCAATCTCCTCCATTAGGAGGTAAATGGAGGAGATTGGTTCCCCTAAATGCCGCCCCCGCCATCCCTCCTATCCAGGTGTACAAAAGAGACACATGGGCCCCCTGGAGCATGGGACCCGGTTGCAGGGGCGGGCTGGGCCGGGGGTTGGGTGGAAATTTTCCCCCAGGCTGCCTCACTTATATTCAAAACGGCCACTATGAAGGTCGCTGTCAGCTGACATTTTTTTTTTTTTTACATCGACTGCAGCGGCCGCCAATTGGCTGCGTTGCTCCCGCACTGCATTCTGGGGGTTGTAGTCTGGGCCGTGCTCAAGTTTATATTGGCAGTGGGTGGAAAGAACTGAGCAGCGGCACGCAGCAGCCAGGATCTACAACTCCCAGAGAGTTTGTCTTCAGAGCAGTGCTGGACCAGGGCCGCTTCGAGGCTGCGGGGCCGTGCCGCACTGATCGCGACTGTACTTTTAAAAATGGCACCGCCGGGCACCATCATGTCAGTGCACATGCGCCCGCCCTCCCGAAAATAGCCGAAAGTATATGGGCTTTCCCGAGCCCGGCTAGCTTCGGAACAGGCTCGGGAAAGCAGATACACGTTCGGCTATTTCAGACGCCTCTTCCCTCGAAGTGACCCCAGGGCAGCCAGCCAAGCGGTTTTTAAAAGTTCAGGCTGCAGACAGTAGCATGAGCCTCTTGTTATGGCCGGGTAAGAAGACTGGACCCGTCCCCTCCTCCCCAACCTCTGACCTCTATGCAGCCTCTGACCTCTCTGCAGCCTCTGACCTCCCCAGCCTTTGACCTCCCTGCAGCCTCTGACCTCCCCAGCCTTTGACCTCTCTGCAGCCTCTGACCTCTCCCCAGCCTATGACCTCTCCCCAGCCTCTGACCTCTCTGCAGCCTCTGACCTCCCCAGCCTCTGACCTCTCTGCAGCCTCTGACCTCCCCACCCTCTGACCTCTCTGCAGCCTTTGACCTCTCTGCAGCCTTTGACCTCGCCGCAGCCTCTGACCTCTCCCCAGCTTATGACCTCTCCCCAGCCTCTGACCTCCCCAGCCTCTGACCTCCCCAGCCTCTGACCTCTCCCCAGGCTATGACCTTTTCTCAGCCTATGACCTCCCCCCGGCCTCTGACCTCTCCGCAGCCTCTGACCTCCCCAGCTTCTGACCTCCCCAGCCTCTGACCTCTCTGCAGCCTCTGATCTCCCCACCCTCTGAACGTCTCTCCAGTCTCCGACCCCT
>BLSH010031449.1:1191064-1214996 GCA_018402905.1 Glandirana rugosa | reverse complement strand
CATTTTGAACTTTTTTGGACAGATAATGAAGATTTATGTTGGTGAAGCTGCTCAGTTCCAAAAACCAGGGACATTTCTATGGCTCACCTTGTGTCAGGGGTTAGTGGAGGATTTCCAGTGTTCCTATTATAAAATAAGGAATTAGGATGGAGCTTGATGGGATATGAAACCCCACATAATGCCAGTCTGTGCTGGGTTCCTGTGCAGACCTCACAGCTCATGTAATTCTTTACCTTTGGGATTTAATGGATGAATGAGCCAGCAATATTTTATTGAGAATTAAGACTGACAGCTGAGTTATACTGTACATTGTGTACAGAGTGGGTGGAGCCTATAAGGGGTGTGGCTTCTAAGAAGTGGGATGGGGCAAAAAGGAAGGGCAGGGTCTGGTGCCCCACCATCTTAAAACTTCACCAGCCGCCACTGCATGTCAGTACACATTTTATGCGCATTACCATTATTTTTCTATCGGATTGCAGCATGCTTACAGGAACAAAGCAAATCTGACCCTTAGCAATGAAAATAAATGGACATGCATCAACCTCTTCTAAAGTTCTTCACATTTGACACTTCCAGGATTATCAGATGCCTGGTCCCCACTGCATTCTACGGTTTCTTCTGCCAACCTTTGTGTCACTACAGTACTGTGTCCTGATTAGGGATAAGGGAAGTTAGCTGTCATTGATGGAATGATGGGCTGTGGGTGAGAGATTCCACGTCTAGCAGCTGCCTGTATGCAAAGGGGTGTGGATGTTCGTGACATTCTAGATCTAGTATGGCCATGTGCACAATATCTTGTCTGCAGTTTATTGGCCCAGCAATGATAGCTAACTTCTGGGTTCAAACCAAACCTATGCTTACCACTAGTCCTGATAGGATGTAGGAGCCAGAGAGAGGAACCGCATCATGCACTGGGGGACCGGGAATGTGATACACCCAGAAGTGTTTGGGATGGGTAGTGGCCAGTACTCTTCAAAATTAGAGGAATGGGTGGAATGGCAAAAGAGTATAAAGTCTATTTTTTTGCAGATCCTGCATGTGTTTTTTGTTTTTTTAACTAAGTGAAGGAATTGCTTTAACACTGCCTAAAGTGGTTATAAACCCTTACATATGCCAAGTGAAGTAACTAGCCTCAGGTGTTACACCAAGATACTCCAACATAAGTTGTACCTGTCTATCTGCAGTCTTCTCTTCTCTACAGTCATTACAAGGCCACAATTTTTACAGCTCACATGAGCTTTCAGAAAGCAGGGCTGAGGAGCTGAAGTTATACTTTGCAGAGCTCAGTGAGAAGAGTTGAGAGCTGATTGGAGGGAAGAGACACACCCCCTTCATACAGCACACAGGAACAGAGCTAAGGTTGTCACCTTTTTTCTCTTGGTGTCAAGAACATTTATCAGAAGTGATTCATGCTGATAGCAGAGGAACGAGACACCGGACAGAAACAACATTTAGTGCTATGGATTGAGGCAAGTACACACCATATAGTGATATGCTTTGTACATATTTCATGTCTGAAGTTTACAACCACTTTAAATATACTTGGTAAAAGAAAACGTTTCTGTCAACTTTTCATCTCTGTCTTTGACCCCATTGCTTAGCTTTTACCTTAGGTTTGTTTTATATGAACACAGATTTACTTTAACCACATCAGTACTGGGCACAAAAACCTCCTTCCTGTCCAGGCCATTTTTCAGCTTTCAGCGCTATCACGCTTTTGAATGACAATTACTCAATCATGCAACACTGTACCCATATGAAATGTGCGTCCTTTTTCACACAAATAGAGCTTTCTTTTGGTGGTATTTAATCACTAGTGGGTTATTTATTTTTTGTGCTATAAATAAAAACGTTTGACAATTTTGTGAAAAAATGCATTTTCTTTGTTTCTGTCATAACATTTTGCAAATTAGCAATTTTTCTTCATACATTTTGGCCAAAATTTACACTGCTATATATCTTTGGTAAAAATAACCCAAATAAGTGTATATTATATGGTCTTTGTGTAAGTAATAGAGTCTACAAACTATGGTGCCAGTCATTGAAAATTGATCACACCTGATATACTGGCAGCCTATCTCATTTCTTGAGACCCTAACAAGCCAGGAAACTACAAATACCCCCCAAGTGACCCCTTTATGGAAAGTAGACAGTCCAATGTATTTAGTAAGAGGCATGGTGAATTTTTATGAAGTTCTAATTTTTCCCACAATTCTTTGCAAAATGAAGATTATTTTTTTTTTTCTTCACAAAATTGTCATATATTAACAGGCTATTTCTCACACGCAGCATATGTATACCACAAATTACACCCCAAAACATATTCTGCTACTCCTCCTGAGTATGGCGATATCACATGTCTGAGACTTTTTCACAGCCTAGCCACATACAGAGGCCCAACATGCAGGGAGCGCCGTCAGGTATTCTAGGGACATAAATTACACATCTAATGTCATGACGACCTATCACATTTTTGAAGGCCCTGGAGCACCAGGACAATGGAATTGCCCACAAAATGACCCCATTTTGGAAAGCAAACACCCCAAGGTATAATCTATGAGGCATAATGAGTCTTTTGAACATGTCATTTTTTTCCAGTGGGTTTTGGAAAATGTGGGGAAAAAATGAAAACGCATTTTTTTTTCCACAAAGTTGTCCATTTATATGATATTTCCAACACATAGTATGTACATAGCAAAAATGACACCCCACAATACATTCTGCTACTCCTCCTGAGTATGGTGATACCACATGTGTGAGACTTTTACATAGCCTGGCCACATACAGAGGCCCAACATTGAAGTAGCACCTTCAGGCGTTCTACAAGCATAAATTATACATCATTACTCAATCACCTATTACACTTTTGAAGGTCCTGGAGCACCAGGAAAAAGGAATTGCCCACAAAATGACCCCATTTTTAAAGCAAACACCCCAACATATAATTTATGAGGCATAATGAGTCTTTTGAACATGTTATTTTTTCCAGTAGTTTTTGGAAAATGTGGAAAAAAAATTAAAACACTTTTATTGTTACACAAAGTTGTCCATTTGTATGATATTTCCAACACATAGCATGTACCTAGCAAAAATGACACCCCAAAATACATTCTACTACTCCCCCTGAGTATGGCAATACCAATTGTGTGAGACTTTTACAAGTGATGTTTACTGATAGGTGATGACGGTCTCTGACAGGTGATTGGCGATGGTCACTGATGGGTGTCTGGCGGTGGTCACTGATGGGTGATGGGTGTCTGGTGGTGGTCACTGATGGGTGACTGGCGGTGGTCACTGATGGGTGCTGAGTGTCTGGCGGTGGTCACTGATGGGTGCTGGGTGTCTAGCATGGTCACTGATTGGTGCCGGGTGTCTGGCAGTGGTCACTGATGGGTGACAGGTGTCTGGCGGTGGTCACTGATGGGTGATGGGTTACTGGCAGAGGTCACTGATGGGTGACAGGTGTCTGGCGGTGGTCACTGATGGGTGATGGGTTACTGGCGGTGGTCACTGATGGGTGATGGGTGATGGCAGTGGTCACTGATGGGTGAGGTGTGACTGGCGGTGCTCATTGATAGGTGACGGGTGACTGGCGGTGATCACTGATGGGTGTCTGGCGGTGGTCACTGATGGGTGACGGGTGTCTGGTGATGGTCACTGATGGGTGACTGGCGGTGGTCACTGATGGGTGCTGAGTGTCTGGCGGTGGTCAATGATGGGTGCTGGGTGTCTAGCGGTGGTCACTGATTGGTGCCGGGTGTCTGGCAGTGGTCACTGATGGGTGACGGGTGTCTGGCGGTGGTCACTGATGGGTGACAGGTGTGTGGCGGTGGTCACTGATGGGTGATGGGTTACTGGCGGTGGTCACTGATGGGTGATGGCAGTGGTCACTGATGGGCGCCTGGCAGTGGTCACTGATTGGTGACTGGTGTCTGGTGGTGGTCACTGATGGGTGACTGGTCATGGTCACTGATGGGTGATGGGTGACTGGCTACACGCCACAATCAATGATAGGTGACGGGTGACACGCCATGGTCACTGATGGGTGATGGGTAACACACCGCGGTCACTGATGGGTGACGGGTGACACACCACGGTCACTGATGGGTGACACACCACGGTCACTGATGGGTGACGGGTGACATGTCACAGTCACTGATGGGTGACGGATGACACACCACGATCAGTGATAGGTGGCGGGTGACACGCCACAGTCAGTGATGGGTGACGGGTGACACGCCACGGTCAGTGATGGGTGCCGGATGACACGCCAAGGTCAGTGATGGGTGACATGCCACGGTCACTGATGGGTGACATGCCACGGTCAGTGATGGGTGATGGGTGACAGGCCACGGTCAGTGATGGGTGACGGGTGACAGGCCAGGTCAGTGAAGGGTGACACGCCATGGTCACTGATGGGTGACGGATGACACACCACGGTCACTGATGGGTAACAGGTGACATGCCACAGTCACTGATGGGTGACGGGTGACATGCCATGATCACTGATGGGTGACGGGTGACAGGTGCACTTTATGATGACAGGTGCACTTTATGGGGGCAGATGGGGTGACTGTTGGGTGACAGGTGCATTGGGGGGGCAGGGGTGAAGTGACAGGGTGTGTTTGTGTTTTACAGATCTGTAACTCACTGATCCTAACTCTTCTCTCCTCACACTGGAAACTGTGTGAGGAGAGAAGAGCTGGTAACAGTGAGTTACCACTCTGTTTACATTACATGTGATCGGCTGTGAGAAGATCACAGCCCATCACAAGGTAACAGCCACCGGCCAGTGGCTGATACCAGTGTCGGTGACAGGCAGTGTTCCCTGGGAACATTCCGCCACTGACATGCACGCGCGGCGCGCTCCTGATCGCACGCATGCGCCGTGCAAATGGGGGCAGTACCATTTGTGATCAGCCGTGACTTTGTCACGGCCAATCACATGGTAAACAGCCATGACCAATGGCTATGCACCCCCATCGGTGACGCGTGTGTCCCAGGGACATGCCGCCACTGACAGAGCCGGGATGCGTGCGCCTGAGCACGCGCAATCCCGGCTTAAAGAGGCGACGTCATATGACCTTGTCCCAGAACAAGAGCCGTACCGCTCCGCCGTCAATTATCGGTGGGCGGACCGCAAGTGGTTAAACTAGGGTTGTACCGATACCGGTATCAGTGCCGTTACTGAGCATTTGCACGAGTATCAGTTTCTTTTGCAAATGCTACGATACTTGAAACCGATACTTTCAGGCTCTGTTCTTTCAGACGTCAACAGGATTCCCCAAATGACAGCTTAAATGTAAACATAAAAGGCCTGCAATTATCAGTTGGAGCGGGGATGCTGCGTCCTTAACAACCAATGACTCAGCTGTCCGTGGGGTTCCCCTGTTGGTAGCTGAAGTGTAAATGAAGTCCCAGCAATTGGAGCTGTCAAAAAAAAAGCAGACGGGCAATATTCAGTTTTCAGCCGCTGAAACAAAAAGATAAAAAAGAAACATTGTTTTTTTGTTTCTTTCTGTTTATTCATCTACAGATCAAAGGGAGGAACTTCCATCTGCAGATAGACTTTAAAGCAACCTGTTTTTTATTAAATGTTCCTCTGTTTATCCCCTTATTAACCCTTAATTTACTCTGATCCACCTTAATTAACTCCTTATTCTCCTTCTCCATTTAATTATTATTTCCCTGCTGATTTTTTATGTTAACTTCTATTTTATAAACTATTATTAATTAAAACTTGTTTTTTGTTTGCTTTGCTCGTTAATGTTTTTATACCTTTAACATATACAGTGCCTTGCGAAAGTATTCGGCCCCCTTTGAACTTTGCGACCTTTTGCCACATTTCAGGCTTCAAACATAGATATAAAACTGTAATTTTTCGTGAAAAATCAACAAGTGGGACACAATCATGAAGTGGAACGAAATTTATTGGATATTTCAAACTTTTTTAACAAATAGAAAACTGAAAAATTGGGCGTGCAAAATTATTCAGCCCCTTTACTTTCAGTGCAGCAAACTCTCTCCAGAAGTTCAGTGAGGATCTCCGAATGATCCAATGTTGACCTCAATGACTAATGATGATAAATAGAATCCACCTGTGTGTAATCAAGTCTCCGTATAAATGCACCTGCACTGTGGTAGTCTCAGAGGTCCGTTTAAAGCGCAGAGAGCATCATGAAGAACAAGGAACACACCAGGCAGGTCCGAGATACTGTTGTGGAGAAGTTTAAAGCCGGATTTGGATACAAAAAGATTTCCCAAGCTTTAAACATCCCAAGGAGCACTGTGCAAGTGATAATATTATGTATAATATATGGCAGGAGTATCAGACCACTGCAAATCTACCAAGACCTGGCCGTCCCTCTAAACTTTCAGCTCATACAAGGAGAAGACTGATCAGAGATGCAGCCAAGAGGCCCATGATCACTCTGGATGAACTGCAGAGATCTACAGCTGAGGTGGGAGACTCTGTCCATAGGACAACAATCAGTCGTATACTGCACAAATCTGCCCTTTATGGAAGAGTGGCAAGAAGAAAGCCATTTATTAAAGATATCCATAAAAAGTGTTGTTTAAAGTTTGCCACAAGCCACCTGGGAGACACACCAAACATGTGGAAGAAGGTGCTCTGGTCAGATGAAACCAAAATCAAACTTTTTGGCAACAATGCAAAACGTTATGTTTGGCGTAAAAGCAACACAGCTCATCACCCTGAACACACCATCCCCACTGTCAAACATGGTGGTGGCAGCATCATGGTTTGGGCCTGCTTTTCTTCAGCAGGGACAGGGAAGATGGTTAAAATTGATGGGAAGATGGATGGAGCCGAATACAGGACCATTCTGGAAGGAAACCTGATGGAGTCTGCAAAAGACCTGAGTCTGGGAAGGAGATTTGTCTTCCAACAAGACAATGATCCAAAACATAAAGCAAAATCTACAATGGAATGGTTCACAAATAAACATATCCAGGTGTTAGAATGGCCAAGTCAAAGTCCAGACCTGAATCCAATCGAGAATCTGTGGAAAGAACTGAAAACTGCTGTTCACAAACGCTCTCCATCCAACCTCACTGAGCTCGAGCTGTTTTGCAAGGAGGAATGGGCAAAAATGTCAGTCTCTCGATGTGCAAAACTGATAGAGACATACCCCAAGCGACTTACAGCTGTAATCGCAGCAAAAGGTGGCGCTACAAAGTATTAACTTAAGGGGGCTGAATAATTTTGCACGCCCAATTTTTCAGTTTTTTATTTGTTAAAAAAGTTTGAAATATCCAATAAATTTTGTTCCACTTCATGATTGTGTCCCACTTGTTGTTGATTATTCACAAAAAAATGACAGTTTTATATCTTTATGTTTGAAGCCTGAAATGTGGCAAAAGGTCGCAAAGTTCAAAGGGGGCTGAATACTTTCGCAAGGCACTGTATTTATACATTTCCCATTGAAAAAACAGCGCAACATTTAAAAAAAATAAATGTATTTCATTTGTAAATACCTTTTTAATGCTTTGTACCATTGCTCACAGCTGAAGTGTAAACAAAACAGTTGTGGTAGGTATCAGTAATTGGTATCAGTGAGTAGTAGAAAAAATATCGGTGCTCATACTCGCTGTAAAAAATTAGTATCAATGCATTCCTACTTTAAACATTAGAAACCAATGTAGCTACATTGTTTTTCACATTAATTACAAATGTAATTAGAGAATGACATAGCTTCCAACTGTCCCTAATTAGGAGGGGCTGTCCCTCTTTTAAGACCTAACCCTTCAGTCTCTTGTGCCGCTCAGTTGTCCCTCCTTTTGATCTGATGTGTACATCTCTATACAAAATGTATTATTTTACTACCAAATGTGTTTTACTGCACTAAACTTTTTATCCAGCCTCTATATTACTGCATTTGTTATTTTGAAAAGCCAATATGAAGGAAAAATAGAGATCAAGAAATGCACTTTGTGGTTTAGCCAATCATTTTCTGCATAGTAGATCTAAAGGATCCATCTAATCAAGGCCGTGCTAAGGATGTGTCCTTTGTCTACATACTGTGCACTAAAAGGTGTCCCTCTTTATCATTTCAGAATGTTGGGAGGGTGGAATGACATTGTGCCACAATTCCTATCACCGTTTAAACAGATTCTGTTACTTCCCAGTGTTCTGGCATTTGGTGATAGGAAATTAGCATATTTACCCCTGATCGAGTTTATAGAGCCAGAAGAGTGGCGATCACATGCTCCTCCATATGGTGAAGCACCAGGCATTTTGTGACCTGCAGTAGAGGCTACGATGACATAGTGAGGTTCATGAAGACATAAAGTCCCACAGGGCTAGCTGTGAGCTTTACCATGTACATCATGCTCTTTATTCGCTGTTGAATTTCAATCAGGAAGTTTGCCAAAAAAAAAACAAGGCTCATATAGTCTCCCTATATTTCTGGCATTTTCCTGACCCACCCTGACTGTCAGATACATTTACAAATTGACAATCTACATTCTTGCAGTCACAACCTCTTGGGTTGAGAGGCCATAATAAATATATTTGTTATGCGGGGCCGCTCAGTCCAGACTCTCATGTGGTCATCTTACAGTCATGTGTGATGTTCACAGAGATTTAGGAAGGCCAAGGAGTTGCTCCATACTCTTGTCCTCTGAGATTGTTTTAATAAACAGTATATGACTTGTCTTTGCCGTGACCTGCTTCAGGCCTTTTTCTGCAAAATTACCAGGTTTGTGAGATCGTCTTAGTAATGTATGACTCCCTGTCCATCTATATAAAACATAAATATGCCCCCTTCTTTGGTGCAAAGTTTTTTATTTTTTTTTATATCAATGTTTTTATTGAAGTTTTCCAGTTCACAGGAAGAAAAACAGAGAGAGAGATTTACATTCGTACAGAAATGACAAATTCCAAGTACAAACAAAATAATGATAATGTTAGTAGTGTTCAGTTAGACATGACAATGCGTATAATTGAAAAGCAATGAGGGTCACACCCAGAGGAGAATAGGGTAATGCACATGAGGGACTCTGTGAGAGACTTAGAGAGGAACCGGTCATGCCCCCATAACACCCAAACACCCCTATTGGGAGCAGCCAACACTTTCACATTCTATCTTACCGGTTCTCTGAAAAGTATTTTCGAGTCGCACGGCATCTCAAGTAAAACATATATATTAAGCTCATTGACAGGAATGAGCTTCAAGGGATAAATCCATGAAAATACATTGAAGTATATTAAAGTACATTTTATCTAGTGTAGCTCTAGAACCCAGTGGGGAGCCTTAGCTTCTGCTATAGTAAGAGAAGGGCATGGGGAGGATGGGGTGAAGAGGATGTAGTGTTAGTGTGCAAGTATTTGCCAGATTTAATCAACTAACGCCCTGTGTGCCCCCAGGTCAAGCTATTGCGGTGCGTTTGATAGTCTGTGCAATTCTACAGACTCTAAAGTGTAGCCAGCAGGCCCAGGTTTTATGGAATTTCGCTGGGGTCTCTCTCATCTGATGGACTAGGTCCTCCATTTCAGCGATCTTCCCTACACATTGAAGCCATTCTGAGATACTGGGGGGGGGGGGGGGGTGTTGTCCTTCCAATGTAAGGGTATACACATTTTAGCTGCATTGATGAGGTGAAGGGTTAGAGATCTTTTATAGGCCGATTGTTGCATAGATGAATGGTGAAGAAGGTATTGTGCTGGGGTGTAGTATGGGGAGTAGGTCTTTATTTGGGTAGTAAGGTGGTGTATTTAAATATATAAGACAAAACACTGCGCTCTATAAGTAAATAAGTGAAACTTTCAAAACTTCAAAACATGCCACTGCTTCAGTGAGAATATGTAAAAAAAATTTTCTTTGAAAACTTGAAAAAAACTTGCAAACATTTTCAGCAGCGCAATATAATTAAATAATCCCAAATACTGTGACATAAAGTGCATGTATTAGCAGTCTGTCTATAAAGAAGAACAGCTGTCCATAAGGTGCTGTGAAGGTAATAAAATTGGAACACACGTGGTGACACTGGTGAAGGTGGTGTATTTCTTTCCAGAAAGGTTGTATCAATGAGCAGTCCCACCATATGTGGAGCATGAAGGGCTATGTTGCATCTCCAGCAAAGTGGAGAGACGCTGGGGTGAAATTTATGGATTCTATCTTGGATCCTGTACCATCTTGAGTAGATTTTGAATCCATTTTCCTCTGCGGAAATGTTAGTTGACCCTTTGTGGATATGGGTGGGAATGCGCTCCCAATCTTCCTTTGACGAATCTATTGCGAGTTCCCATTCCCATTGTTAGCTAGCTGCGTTCTCTTTAGGATTGCAGCCTGCGTACAGTAGGGAATACATATCCGATAATAAGTGTCTTTAGGGCTCCAATCTTGTGCAGATCATTTCAAAGGGGGGAGGGTGTTCTCTGTACCAATTTGAGAGTGGTTTGGAGCTATTCAAGAAGTACCTAATCTGTAGGAACTTGAAGAAAGGAATGGTTTGGTTGGGTAAGCGGGAGGAGAGGGCTTGAAAATGTAAGAGCTTGCCTTTATCAAAGAAGGTTTCTGCCCTAATAGATTTCCCAGGGTGTAGGCTATGTGGGGTGAGTTCTGTGAGCCCAGGTGGGAACTCTGGGTTTCGGTTGATAGGGGTCAAAGGCCCAGGTGATGAAGCAAGATTAATTTGTTTACACGCAGCCCTGAAGCTGTGTAAGGTATTGTAACGGTCCTGCGCCCTGGGCTAAGGCCTAGCTGTGTGCGTGGCAGCCAGTTTGTGACGTTCAGTTCATTTCAGCCATGTTGGTATGTGGAGGGTATCTCACGGTGACCTTGCCCCCCACCTTTTTTCTTTCAGTTATACAATCCACAAACTGTTGACTGAGGCCAGGTCCTTATCCCTTCAGTGATCAGATCCACATACTTTTCCATTACCCAATCCACAATTTTAGGCTGGAAACCCTAATAAAGCTGTCACCCTCCCAATCCAGAGAACCAACAGATACCTGTCGTAAGTAGCTCAATCCACATTGAGTGCAGACAGGTTAGCAGTAATAGTTCTGAAACTTCAGCATGTTTTATAACTTCCAAAATAATAATAGCACAGCCATAATATGGACATATTTTGTTTCCTCTGATAATTTGTAACGTTTCAAGTCCAGACACCCCTATGTCAGATCATATGGGGAATCACTGGTACCACTTCTTCCTTCTAAATAAATTAGACATTGGACACCTGTCATGTTTATATTTGTTTTGAAGCAAATTTCCTGCTGGACCATAATATGGAGGTTAGCAATCTGTAAGCAGTAGAGATGCAGAGATATGAATATTTATCACAAACTGTACCTGGGACATGGTCCTGAGTGGTGACCTCCCAGCAACCAACCCTCCAAAGCTTAATTGGTCAAGAGGCCATCTGTCAACACCCCTTTGAAAAGAGAGATACCAGGACAGTTCTCTTTTTACCATCAAACCACGAATATCTGCCAAGTTTGAGAACCATCATCCACCAAGCTCTGTTCAACCCCTGGGACACTGATTGCAAGTATCCATCCTCCATAATTCTACCTTATGTCTCTGTTGCTGTATATTGTCTTTATTGCTTTGAAACACCTTTTTCTGTAAATATTTTATTTGCACCAATTTTGACCTTTTCATTATTAAAACCTTATTTTGAAAAGTGTTAACCTAATCCCAAAGCTCTTAATCCAAGCTTTAAATGAACCTGTCTCTTGAAGAGTGGTATTGTGTAGGATAAGGCCTCTGAAGCATACCTGTCTGTGGTGACAGTATGTGTTACAGACGATTATTCTAAAATCATAATTGATATTGCTAAATTGGTGGAAGTCCTGACTCTTCCAGATCAAAGGTCAGCGGTGGCAGTGAAAGGGTTAATTGCTTAAATTAGCCCTGTGACAATCGCTCTCAGGCTGCTGGCACCTAGATTGTGGTCTTGCAAGCTGGAAAATCTTTGTGTTGGATGCAGCTGAGAGTGGCATTGTTACGTTAGTGACAGCACGGTGTGAGATTGACCGGTCCTCTGTCACGAGTTAGTGAGGAGGGCAGGGATCTGATACCCGCATTTGTCACAGGTAGGGCAAATTAGGGGATGGCTTTCTTTAGGGATCATGTTAGGTCTGATCCACTGTAGGTGGCGGATTGGCAATTGGGAAAATGATTCCTCAAGTCTAATCCAGCCTTTTGTGTTTGCGCGGGTGTGCCAGTCTACTACTCTATTTAGGAGGCAGGGCCAGTAGTATTTGTATACATCTGGAAGTCCAATTCCATCTGTTTGTATGTTGAGAAGAATATTAAAGGAATTTTAATCGGTAAAGTCTGTAAAAGATGGAGGAGTCTAGGAAGAACATTCATCTTTATAATTGCTGCTCTCTGGAACCATGAGAAAGGGCCCAAATTCCATTTTTGGAGGTCTTGTTGGATGACTTTAAGGATAGGGAGGAAGTTTCTAGAATACAGATTTGTTAATTTTACAGGGAGCTGGATACCAAGATACAGTATCTCACAAAAGTGTGAACACCCCCCACAATTTTGTAAATATTTTATTATATCTTTTCATGTGACAACACTGAAGAAATGACACTTTGCTACAATGTAAAGCAGTGAGTGTACAGCTTGTATAACAGTGTAAATTTGCTGTTCCCTCAAAATAACTCAACACACAGCCATTAACCACTTCCCGCCTGGCGTATAGACTAATACCTTCCGGGAAGTGGTTCTGTTATCCTGACTGGATGTCTATTGATGTCCTCAGGATAACCCGCAATCGCGCATAGCAGTGATCGGTGGTGCCGTGGGTCAGTCTGACCCACTGCATTACCGATCGAGGTAAAAGGCTTCCATCGCAAGCTTTTTACAACGTGATCAGCCGTGACCAATCACGGCTGACCACAGTGTAAACAGGAATAGCCGTTTATCGTCTTTTCCTCTACTCAGGTCTGCAGACTTGAGTAGTGGAGAGCCGATCGGCTGCTCTCCTGACGGGGGGGCTGCACTGAATGTTTATCAGTGCAGCCCCCCTCAGGATCACCACACTGGACCACCAGGGAACCGACCAGGACCACCAGAGAGACCCCCCCCCAGGGACAACATAGGGAGGCCGCCCATGGACCACCAAGGAGAAGATCTGGAAGCCGCCCAGGGACCACCAGGAAGCCCACACTAGACCACCAGGTACAGTGCACTGTAGGGATGGCACTGTGCCCATATGTGATGCCTGCCAGTGCCATCCCTAACAGTGCTATATGCACCAGTGCCACCTATCAGGGCCCACCTGTGCCACCTATCAGTGCCCACCAGTGCCACCTATCAGTGCCACCTATCAGTGCCCATCAGTGGCCAGTGCCACCTATCAGTGCCCATCAGTGCCACCTATGAGTGTGCATCAGTGCCGCATATCAGTGCCACCTATCAGTGCCCATCAGTGCTGCTTATCAGTGCCGCCTATCAGGCCCATCAGTGCTGCATATAAGTGCCCCATCATCAGTGCCACCTCATCAGTGCCAATCTGTACTGCCTCATCATTGCCCATCAGTGTAGCCTCATCAGTGCCCATCAGTGTAGCCACATCAGTGCCCATCAGTGAGGGAGAAAATGTACTTATACGAATTTTTGTGACAGAAACAAAGAAAAACGTTTTTTTTTTTTTCAAAATTTTCAGTGTTTTTTTATTTGTAGCGCAAAGAATAAAAACCGCAGAGGTGATCAAATACCACCAAAAGAAAGCTCTATTTGTGCGAACAAAATGATAAAAATTTTGTTTGGGTACAGTGTCGCACAACCACGCAATTGTCATTCAAAGCGCAACAGCACTGAAAGCTGAAAATTGGTCTGGGCGGGAAGTGTTCTAGTGCATGGTATTGAAGTGATTAATGTCTAAACCGCTAGCAACAAAAGTGAGTACACCCCTAAGTGAAAATGTTCAAATTGGGCCCAATTAGCCATTTTCCCTCCCCAGTGTCATGTGACTCATTAGTGTGAATGGGGAGCAGCATGTGTGTTAAATTTGGTGTTATCGCTCTCACTGTCTCACACCGGTCACTGGAAGTTCAACATGGCACCCCATGGCAAAGAACTCTCTGAAGATCTGAAAAAAAGAATTGTTGCTCTACATAACGATGGCCTAGGCTATAAGAAAATTGCCAAGAACCTGAAACTGAGCTGCAGCAGGTTGGCCAAGACCATACAGCAGTTTAACAGGACAGGTTCCACTCAGAACAGGCCTCGTCGTGCTCAACCAAAGGTGTTGTGCACTTGCTCAGTGTCACGTCCAAAGGTTGTCTTTGGGAAATAGATGTATGAGTGCTGCCAGCATTGCTGCAGAGGTTGAAGGGGTGGGGGGTCAGCCTGTCAGTGCTCAGACCATACACCGCACACTGCATCAAATTGGTTTGCATAGCTGTCATCCCAGAAGAAAGCCTCTTCTAAAGATGATGCACAAGAAAGCCCGCAGTTTGCTGAAGACACGCAGACTAAGGACATGGGTTACTGGAACCATGTCCTGTGGTCTGATGAGACCAAGATAAATGTATTTGGTTCAGATGGTGTCAGGTGTGTGTGGCAGCAACCAGGTGAGGAGTACAAAGACAAGTGTGTTTTGCTTACAGTCAAGCATGGTGGTGGGAGTGTTATGGTCTGGAGCTGCATGAGTGCTGTCGGCAATGGGGAGCTACAGTTCATTGAGGGAACCATGAATGCCATCATGTACTGTGACATACTGAAGCAGAGCATGATCCCCTCCCTTCGGAGACTGGGCCACAGGGCAATATTCCAACATGATAAATACCCCAAACACACCTCCAAGATTACCACTGCCTTGGTAAAGAAGCTGAGGGTAAAGGTGATGGACTCCAGACCTAAACCCAATTGACAATCTGTGGGGCATCCTCAAATAGAAGGTGGAGGAGCGCAAGGTCTCTAACATCCACCAGTTCCGTGATGTCATCATGGAGGAGTAGAAGAGGACTCCAGTGGCAACCTGTGAAGCTCTGGTGAACTCCATGCCCAATTTGGACATTTACATGTAGGGGTTTACTCACTTTTGATGGCATTAATGGCTGTGTGTTGAGTTATTTTGAGGGGACAACTAATTTAAAGTTATACAAGTTGCACACTCACTACTTTACATTGTAGCAAAGTGCCCTTTCTTCAGTGTTGCTGAAAGTGTTGCTAAAAAGATATAATAAAATATTTACAAACATGTGAGGGGTGTACTCACATTTGTGAGATACTGTAGGTGATAGCGTGGGAGACCCAGTCAAAAGGAAAATGAGCTTGGCATTCTGTTATAGTGGCTTTGGGAAGGGAAACATTTAGTGCCCTGGATTTAGAGAAGTTGATTTGAAGATTGGAGCTTGATTTAAAATGAGAGAAGTCTTTTAGTAGGTTGGGAATTGTGGTGATGGGGTCTGTCAGGATGTCATCAGGCCGCTTATTTGTAATGTTGTTCTTTTATTTCAACTGCTTTAATGTCGGGGTTGGCACTAAGTTTGTGGACTAGAGGTTCTAGGGTGAGCTCGAACAGGAGAGGGGATAGGGGGCAGCCTTGGCGTGTGCGATTCGATATGGAGAAGGTGTCCTACAGGTGACCATTGACTCAAATTCTTGCTGTTGGGGTTGAATAAAGAGCAAAGATAAATTTGGACCATACGGTCTCGAACACCCAACGCTTTTAGAGCTTCTGTCATGTAGTCCCAGGCCACTCTGTCAAATGCCTTCTCTGTGTCGAGTGATAGAAAAAAGCCTGGTTTGGAGGAGGAAGATAACCAGTAGTATACGTTAATAGCCTTCAGGGTGTTGTCCCTAGCTTCAAGCCCGGTAATGAAGTCTACTTGATCTAAAGAGACTAATTTGGGGAGTAGAAGAAGTAATTGGTTTGCAAGTATTTTTTCGTAAACTTTCACGTCTATGTTTAGAAGTGATATGGGCCTATAGTTTGGCACAATAGAGGTATCTTTGCCTGGTTTCGGTATCATTGTTATGTGGGCTTCTAGAAGGTCTTTGTTGGAATGAGAGGAGGAGGATAGTGAATTAAATGTTTTCAGAAAGTGGGGGAGTATAGTATCTGCAAAGGATTTATAGTAGCCAACTGTTAAGCCGTCAGGACCGAGGCTTTTTCCTGTCTTCAATTGTTTTAAGGCCTTATTTGCTTCTTCCAAGGAGATTGGGTGATCTAATTATAGATAAGAGGTTATAGGTTTGGGGCTACATTGGCTTAGGAAACTGGTAATCATCTTCTTTCTTTCAATGTCTTCCTTGGGTCTGTTCGGGGTTGCCAAATTATAGAGTTTGGTTTAAAATTGGGAAAATTAATCGGCTATACTTTCTGAGGTGGCAATTTTGTTACCCGAGGAGTCAGTGATGGAGTGAATTGTTGACGCCGCCTTTTTAGTTTGGAGGGCTCTTGTGAGCATTTTCCCGTATTTATTCCCAAACTCATAAAATAACCTCTGTGTTAGTGCTTATTTACATCTAATCGTTTTCCCCAACTCCTCGAGTAGATCTTCCCTGGCCTTCATTAGTTTGGTTAGTGTTTGTGTGGCTAGCGACTGTTTATGTATTTTTTCGAGAGAACGATTGCTCATTGATAACTACAATACGGGCTTATCTTGCTTTCCTCCACTTGGCGGCAATGGAGATGAGTATCCCTCTGATAACACATTTATGCGCTGCACATTGTGTCATTGGAGCGATTTCTGTGGATTCGCTTTTGCAAAAATATTGTGACAGGCGTGTGTTGATTTTCCCCAGAGTTTCAGGGTCATTTAGGAGGGAGTTGTCAAGTCTCTAGATCGTGGATCTTGTGGTCGGGAATGTCAGAGTCATTGAAATAGGATTATGGTCTGAGAGGAGCATAGGGTCTATGGAAGTGCTAAGAAGGGATGCCAAATCATTTTATGTGATGAAGAAGTAATCTAACCTAGTATATTTGTTATGGGGTGGCGAAAAGAATGTGAAGTCTTTAACGTTGGGATGCAAAGTGCGCCGTATGTCATGCAGGGTTAGGTCACTAAGCTGTGTTTTGATTGTTCTGAGGGCTCTGTATGTAATAGAGGAGGAGCCTGCGGAGGTATCTTGGGAAGGAGTGAGGGCTAAGTTGAAATCTCCCACTACAATCAGAATTTCAGCTTGGAAGGATGTGAGGAGCTGCAAGGTGTTACGGAAGATGGGCACATGACGTTTATTAGTTGCGTATAGGTTGGCTAAAGTGATAGGTTTGTCATAGATTTTCCATCCAAGAAATATGTATTGACCATCTTGAATCTGGAGAGGGCAATTTTTGGAAATTAAAATGGATACACCCTTGAACTTAGACTCATCATTGGAGACGTGGTAGTGGGGTAGAAGCTGCTGTGGAGTTTAGGAATGTTATCAGAGCGAAAGTGAGTCTCTTGAATACATGTCACATCTGCTTTAGTTTTTTGTAAGGTTAGAAGGAGTTTAGATAATTTTTGGGAGTATTTAGTCCGTGTATATTTAACGAATATAGCTTGACCTGGGGGGGGGAGGGTGAATGGGTTGTGAAGCGCCATGATCGAGGGGGGAG
Organism: Glandirana rugosa; assembly: GCA_018402905.1. Lineage (NCBI taxonomy): Eukaryota > Metazoa > Chordata > Amphibia > Anura > Ranidae > Glandirana > Glandirana rugosa. Next base: position 1,197,461 of record BLSH010031449.1, on the reverse strand, counting down.
CTTCAAATAAGGGGGGAGAGGGAGCAGGGGGTCTCAGGGATGGGGGTGAGGGAAGCTATGAAGGGGAAAGGGAGGAGGAGAGGATCTCTACTACTTATTGAACTGAAGATAGGGGGGCCTGCCCTCCTGTCTTAATTTGAGTGGTGTCAGTAAGCTACATTGGATAGATAGTAGGTGCGATCCCAAAGGTAATCAACACTATGCCACAATACCACTGTATGGGGGTTGGTAAAGTCCAAGCGAGATAGGTTCACGTGGAATACATGTCAACCCGCCGCTACAGGGTATTGACTCAGGTATGTGGAGGTATAGTCTATATGGGCTTTCTTCAAGAGGATGGCTTGAAATCGATTGGTCGAGATAAGGGCTTAAGCATTGTACATCTTGCAATATAAACTAGGAACAAGTCTGAATAGGAGGAAAAACTGCTCGGGGTAAAGTCTCCTATAAAAATTCAACACCATAATTTGTTTTAACATGAAAGGTCAATGCCTAGGGCATTGTCATTACTTAGTTCTAGCCATCAATAACAAAAACACACGTAACAGTATATATATATATATATATATATATATATATACATATATATTAGTGATGCACTGATACCACTTTTTTGCAACCGAGTACGAGTACTCTATGAGAACTTTACCTCAGGTAGTCGCCGATACCAATTACCGATACCTATCGCCTTGGAAGATTAGGTAGAGGGGTGGTTTGGGAGGTAGAAGGGTGGTTTGGGAGGTGGGGGGGGGGTGTTAGAGAGTTGAATGAGGGAAGGGGGGGCAGAGTGGTAAGTGAGGGCACGGTAGTTGAGAGTGGGTAACATAGGCATTGTGGGGTGGGAGAGTTGCAATTGAAAAGACTGTGATCGCTGGTGGGGAAGAGGATGAGAATGGGAGGGTCATTGGGAGACATGGGGGTAGAGGTGACAGCTGGTGGAGGGAAGGAAGAGGCAACAGGCAGAAGTGACAGCAGTGACTGCAGGCATGGTACAGGAGACTGTCAGAGACTGTAGACATTGTACAGGAGATGGTCAGAGACTGCAGACATACTACAAGAGGCAGTCAGAGACTGCAGACATACTACAGGAGACAGTCAGAGACTGCAGACATACTACAGGAGACAGTCAGAGACTGCAGATATACTACAGGAGACAGTGAAAGACTGCAGACATATTACAGGAGATGGTCAGAGACTGCAGACGTATTACAGGAGAATTCAGAGTCTGCAGACATATTACAGGAGATGCTCAGAGATTGCAGACATAATCAGAGGCTGCAGACATGTTTCTATCCAGGAATAATTTCTACATTAATTTTACATGCTAAGTGTTTCTTATCTCTGCATAATAAACTGATCCACCCCCCGCAGGAGGTCCGGCACTTACTATGCTCTCCTGCTGTGTCCTCCTCTGGTGTCAGCGGCAGTCAGGTAAGCCATCAGAAATTTTGCAGCACCTTACACAGCTTTAGGTCCGGCCCCCCCCCCCCCCCCCGGGCCTGACAACCAACATTGCCCAGGGCCCGACCACTGGCTGTCACACCAAATCCACCCACGAGTCCTTCATGCAGGGAATCAGGATGACATGGAAGGTAAAGGGAGATGATGCAGGGGTATCAGTATGGCATGGAAGGTGATTGGGGTTGATGCAGGGGGATCAGTATGACATGGAAGGAGATGGGGGTGATGGAAGGGAATCAGTATGACATGGAAAGGGATGGGGGTGATGGAAGGGGATCAGGATGACAGGGAAAGTGATGGGGGGTGATGGAAGGGGATCAGGATGACATGGAAGGTTATGGAGATGATGCAGGGGGATCAGGATGACATGGAAGGTGATGGGGATGATGGAAGGGGATCAGTATGACACAGGAGGTGATGGGGATGATGTAAGGGGATCAGTATGACATGAAAGGTGATGGGGATGAAGCAAGAGGATCAGTATGACACGGAAGGTGATGGGGATGATGCAAGGGGATCAGTATGACATGGAAGGTTATGGGGGATGATGCAGGGGGATCAGGATTACATGTAAGGTAAAGGGGATGATGCAGGGGGATCAGTATGACATGGAAGGTAGGAGGGCACAGCAGGGCCACCTTAATGCATGGGCACCCCTGGGCACTGCCCAGTGGCCCCAGGTGCATGGGGGCCCCATGACAATCTTGCAAAACATCATACTTGACAACCATTACGGATTTGCTAGGACAGTCACGCTTTTTACCAAGCTGCCCCAGGATGGCAGCGCCCAGGGCAGTATTCCAGATCCTGTACAGTGCCCTCCTGATACCAGTATTGAACCCTTCTGCTCCCCCCCCCCCCTTGTACTGTGCCCTTTGTGTTGATTAGTCTTTGATTTATGGCATGTTTTATTATTGTTTAAAACCATTTTTTTTAAAGTACTAATAAATATATGTGTATTTCTATGAACGATTTATACTTTAATTCTTGAGAGTAGGTGCGTAAATTGGGGCAGGCTGGTAAGGGCCCCAGAGTATTACTTTGCCCAGGGGACCATGATGCTATTAAGACAGCCCTGGGCACAGTACAGGGGGACTGAAGGGCACACTACAGGGGGGGGGCAGGATCCAGAGATCCCAGCATGCCTTGTTACTAGACTCCAACTGCAGAGGAATCAGAAGTCTCAGCATGCCTTGTGACCGGCCCCTGGATTCAGCACCCCTCAGGAATCTATGGCTGGACTGGACTGGATTGTAGCTCAGATGGTGTCAAGCGTGTGTGGCGGCAATCACGCGAGGAGTACAAAGACAAGTGTGTCTTGCCTACAGTCAAGCATGGTGGTGGGAGTGTCATGGTCTTGGGCTGCATGAGTGCTGCCGGCACTGGGGAGCTACAGTTCATTGAGGGAACCATGAATGACAACATGTACTATGACATACTGAAGCAGAGCAAGATCCCCTCCCTTCGGAGACTGGGCTGCAGAGCAGTATTCCAACATGATAACGACCCCAAACACACCTCCAAGATGACCACTGCCTTGCTAAAGAAACTAATGGTAAAGGTGATGGACTGGCCAAGCATGTCTCCAGACCTAAACCCTATTGAGCATCTGTGGGGCATCCTCAAATGGAAGGTGGAGGAGCGCAAGGTCTCTAACATCCACCAGCTCCGTGATGTCATCATGGAGGAGTGAAAGAGGACTCCATTGGAAACATGTGAAGCTCTGGTGAACTCCATGCCCTGGAGGGTTAAGGCAGTGCTGGAAAATAATGGTGGCCACACAAAATATTGACACTTTGGACATTTTCACTTAGGGGTGTACGCACTTTTGTTGCCAGTGGTTTAGACATTAATGGCTGTGTGTTGATTTATTTTGAGGGGACAGCAAATTTACACTGTTATACAAGCTGTACAATCACTACTTTATATTGTAGCAAAGTGTCATTTCTTCAGTGTTGTCCCATGAAAAAATAGAATAAAATATTTACAAAAGTGTGAGGGGTATGCTCACTTTTGTGAGATACTGTATATCTAAAACACTTAACCACACTGTCCTAAAGCTATCCTTCTTAGTGGCTAGAGGAAGAAATTCTGAGATCTATTATCTGTGAAAAAAATGGCCACATCCCTTATTCTATAGAATACACATTACCCCAAAGGCAAGGCTGGACTTTATTGGCTCAGTGATTATGCAAACGCTTGTGGTATCAAAAAGTATACATTTTATTAAATATCAAAGAAAATAAGAAATATATCATAGACATACAATATTATAAAACATAAAATGATTACATCAAAAAGTAGCATAAAACATCCAATTTTATGGGATGACTTAGTAGCAACTATTAGTGTATGCAAAGGTCAGCCAAAAACACCAACGTGCTTCTAAGTCACTGTAGGGCTCCTTCTTCAGGGTGGGTTGATTGCAAATTTTGTAATCTACAATAATCTATAAAATCAAAGAGTATATGTTAACACATTGTAAACATTACACCATGGTTTGTGGAAAAAGCATCAGGTTATAACTCAAGAAGGCAGCTACTCACTGTTCCCCCATGGATAGGGCAGGTCTTTTGGGCACGATAAAAACAGCAAGAGGAAAGAATATCCAGGGAATATAGAGCAAAGCAAGCAGAGACCTTCACAGACACGGTCAGGCCACCAGGGTGGCCTTACTGAGACCTAAGAGGTGCTGGCAAGGAAACAGAGTGTATATAGAGTAAAAAAATAGTATATAAAAGGAAGTCAGTGTTCCCACCTAGGGGGTGCCTCATAAGGGGTAACTTAGAGGTACATGGAGACCATTTACCTGTGCATCGACTTTACATTGACACCCGCAGGAGGCAGTTTAGCGGACTTATGCCGAGAAAAAGGTTTAGACTGGGCAGGTCCACAAAAAGAGAAGTGCAGGTCCCCCCTGGTAGCTAGGGAACCAAAACATGTATGTTCTCAATTGGGGCTGGTCAACACTCCCTATTGGGGAAGGAAGGGGAGTAAGGAGTAAATAAAAAGTTGCAAGATAGATTGAATGTACATGACAGAGTATTACCTGTATGTGTTGTAGAGTAGATGCTCAATCCTGCAGTGTGTCCCCCACGGATTGTCAGTCTTCACTGGCATTGGGTTACATTATATATGTGAATCTAGGGGAGGCAATTAGATTAATCGCCACCCCCCAATACAGCCATAATGGTGGCATCACTAAGAACGCCGCCAGCACCACGAACATGGCCCTCCAAGAGCCACACGCATCGTGCCACCCCGCCATGCCCAAAGAGGGGGGCGTGTAATGTGGGAAGATGTATTGCGCGTGGCTCCCACCGACACAGATGGTGTCCTCCAATGGCCGTAAAGCACAGGAGTGCTTGGGATGAAAATGGAAGTGGCCAATCACATGCGCCGACGTCACGTGGCGCAAGGAAGGGGAGGACACAAGGAGATAGGCCGACAGTGGCGACGGGATGACCCCAGACATGGAGATTCTCCAGTTCCGGAGGACCACCTCCCCCCCCCCCCCGCCGGCCTACCTGTGCCGGGCACACGCCACCGAGGCACACCCAACCGCAGATATATTTAAAAAGAAAAATGTGGAGGAAGTGGGGAAGGAAGGACATCCTGTCTCTATGTAAGAAAGCACAGTTACTGTAGATCCAAAGGTTGGAAGTGCACAGGTTTATGGGTTTACGTGAGCCCTGTGTTCACAGCAAGGGATACAAGGACTGCTGTCTGGTGCAATTATTTGCACTAGAGACGCTAGAATTTTACCCTTCACAGGGTGAGAGCTATCAATTTTGGGGAGTCTCCTCTGCCTCCCCTCCCCCCTCCGCATGCGATAGATAAAAGTACGCTACATTAACGTCTAAAACAGATCTGTCTTCCTGATGGGAGTTGAGGGGAACAAATGACATGTCATTGGCCCTATGTAGAGTATTACATCACTTGCAGACAGTGATGTAAAGCAGTTTTAGTTTCTTGGTGCAAAGTTTTGACCCCAATCAAGGTAAGCAGTACTTGTTTCCCTAGCAGGAACTCTTATCATCATCATAGTTATCACTTATGGTCCATTTACATCTAAGCTTTGTGCATTAGGGTGCTGTTGAACATATATTCTGCAGTATATGCATGCTCTTTGCCATGCTGATCCTGTTTTCCACTATTTATACCTCCCAAGAGTCCCAGATTGTGCAGGAATGTTGAGGGGCATTTTCTGAAAGTAGTGGGCCTGTGTGCAAGATTAGAAATCGGGCTCCCATTCCCAAGAAGGAGCAAAATGTGGCACATGCAGCGTACCATGGCAAAAATGGGAGTGTTTTTAATTGCTTGGAATATGGGGTATTGCTTATAAAATTGTAAGATGGGCCACCTGGCCTGCATGCAATAAAATGTGCTGCTGCACACATTGCACACATGGAGGATACGCCACAAGACTGTTGTGCTTTTTCTCCAGAGTTCCATGTGTTTTGTCCTGCAAAGGCTTTGCTCCTGCTACAGTGTGCCCACAGCTCAATCATATGCAAATCACCACTGGATTTTCATACAAATGAGACATCACATTATTTGCATGTACATCAGTCACTGTCAGGATTTGTATATGAATAATCAAATCATTCATACATGAAGCTGAGGGTGGATCCTCCTCAGCTTCAATCACATAGCAAGGCCAAAGGAAGGACATCTCACTTCTGCTGTGTGTGAAGTCTTGCGTCTGTTGAGTGAGCTTAAGGGGTTAAATGGGTCTGCACTGGTGGGAAGGAAGAGGTCTGTACTGGAGGGGGGAGGGGGGAAGGTCGGGTTAGTGGGTCACGTCTCGGGGTTATGTTGGGGGGGGGAGGTCATGTCTGGAGAAGGAAGGGTGGTCACGTCTGGGTAAATTGGGGAATTCGAGTGAGTTGTCTGCGTTCTGAAGTGTGTGTCGTCTTCACTCTACAGGAAGGAA
>BLSH010031449.1:1149352-1160957 GCA_018402905.1 Glandirana rugosa | reverse complement strand
TCAATCCCACGGTTAGTCACCGCCGGCGAGGTAATCCCCGCGTCCCCCCGCGGCGGGGGGATTAGGTACACGGGCCCGGGATTAGATGTACGTCCCACGGCCCGTGTACTTTCTCTTGTTTCTCTTCCTCGGTGGCTTCCCACTGCATCTCCACCCCAGCGGCTAATACGGTTGCTTCTCCTCTCAGCCAATCGGGTCTCAGGACCCGCTTTCTGATTGGTTGGAAGGAGATCAGAATATTATTCCGATATTGTCACACAATTGGGTGGGCTCAGGGCGCAGTGCTCTGTGCCCCGAGCCCACCTTTTTTTACAGCCAATTAGAGCCTCTGGCTCTTATCATGTGCTTCTAAAAGTAAAAACCCATTGCAATCCATGTGCCCGGCACCCTGCATGTAGATTAGGGCCCGGGCACATGGATTAGGGGGGCGGCGCCCCCCTGCGCCCCTAATGGAGCGGCCGCCACTGATTGGCACCCTAACTGGTCTGCTCTACACAGCCCGATACACAACAAACTGCGATGCTCATTTTTTTCTGCTTTCAACACATTAACTTCAGGGACAACATGTTTGCTTGCTGCCTAATATACCACCTGGACTTTCAGATGCCATTTTAATAAGATGATCAATGTTATTCCCTTGTCAGTAGTCAAAAAAGTTATGGCTGATCGGTGCATATACAGTTGTTCTCAAATGTTTGCATACCCTGGCAGAAGCTGTGAAATTTTGGTATTGATATTGAAAATATGACTGATCATGTCAATCATCATTTTTATTTAAAATTATATTAAAGGCAATTTTATTCAACAATAAAAACAACAAACATGTCATACTTACCTGCTCTGTGTAATGGTTTTGCACAGAGCAGCCCAGATCCTCCTCTTCTTGGGTCCCCTGTCGGCGCTTCTGGCCCTTCCCATCTGCTGAGTGCCCCCAGCGCAAGCAGCTTGCTAAGCCAAGAAGGCTTGCTCCTGAGCCGCTGCTCTGCATGTCCATTCGCACGCAGAGCCGGGCTTGACCCTGCCCTTTCTCTCTCCTCATTGGCTCCCAAGGTCTCTTGTTGCTGTCTCAGCCAATGAGGAGGGAGAGCCCCCAGAGAGTCAGGTAAGTTAGGGGGGCTGGGGCTGGAGTTTACATACCCTAGAATATTTGGCCTTGGTACAGACACGCAAAGTGACACACTTAAAATGGCAATTAAAGGTTCATTTCCCACAAATGTGGCTTTTTAAATTGCAATTAGTGCCTGTGCAATTAGTGCCTATGTATAAATAGCCAATGAGTTTGTTAGTTCTCACGTGGATACACTGAGCAGGCTAGATACTGGGCCATGGGGAGCAGAAAAGAACTGTCAAAAGACCTGCGTACCAAGGTAATGGAACTTTATATAGATTGAAAAGAATCTAAAAAGATATCCAAAGATTTGAATATGTCAGTCAGTAATTTTTAATCACTTATTAAAGCGGGATGCCCGCCGCCGCCCCTTTAAAAATTAAAAGGTAGCAGCTACACATACAGTAGCTGCTGACTTTTAACATTAGGACACTTACCTGTCCTGGAGTCCAGCGAAGTCACACCGCCACCGATCTTCCGGTCGGCTGGTAGAGTGCTGCCGCCGCCATTGAGGGTGAGGGAACCAGGAAGTGTAGCCTTTCGGCTTCACGCTGGGCCCCTACTGCGCATGGGTGAGCCTCTGCTGCGTTTTCTCACTGGCCCGGCAGCAGAGGAGGAGGAAGAGGGAGGAGGAGGGAGCTGGGCTGCTGACAGGGCAGTCTCCCGGATGTGGGGGAAAAGGACACCTGTCAAAGACAGGTATCCTCTCCCCCCAAAAGGTTCCAAATGTGACACCTGAGGGGGGAGGGGAATCCGACGAGCGGAAATTCCACTTTTGGGTGGAACTCCGCTTTAAGAAATGAAACATTTGGAGATCTCTGGATACCAAGCCAAGGTCAGATAGACCAAGAAAGATTGCAGCCACAATGCTTGAACAAAAATGAGCTGCATGGTCAAGTTGACAGAAAGAAGCCTTTACTGCGCTAATGCCACAAAAAAGCCTGGTTAAAAAATGCCCGACAACACCTTGACACGCCTCACAGCCAGGGCCTTCTTTAATATTGATTGGACCCTGGGCAAACATTTTCTTTGGGCCCTCTCCATTCTGAGACATACAAAAATATAGCAGGAAGACTCAAAATCAGTTTACTGCAGCAGATCACGCAGCAATTACAATTGGTTGCCAGCGTTTACAGTCTATCATTATCGCTCGCTGACTGGTTGCTAGAAGTTACAACATATAATTTCTGAGTGACAATTGGTTGCTAGAGGTTACTGCACATTATTACCACTCATTGAGCAGTGGATCAATCTCAAATAATTGAGCAAGTAAAGCTGCACATTAATACATATACTACAAGAGAGGTTCAAAGACTGCAAACATACTACAGGACAAGGTCAGAGCCTGCAGACATACAACAGGAGAGGGTCAGAGACTGCAGACATACTACAGGAGGCTGTCAGAGACTGCGGACATACTGCAGGAGACTGTCAGAGACTGCGGACATACTGCAGAAGATGACCAGAGACTGCTGGCATACTACAGGAAATGACCAGAGACTGCAGACATACTGTAGAAGATGACCAGAGACTGCAGCAAGCTATAGGAGATTACCAGAGACTGCGGCATGGTACAGGAGATTACCAGAGACTGTGGCATGGTACAGGAGATTACCAGAGACTGCGACATAGTACCGGAGATTACCAGAGACTGCGGCACAGTACAGGAGATTACCAGAGCAACTGCTTATGTGTCAGGGACACTACTTTAATTGTGTTCTGTTAGTTCAGTTGGCAACATTTTGGCATATTTAAATACTGCTTTGACATTGCAGTTAGACTAATTAAAATTTTTTTTTTTGTGTGCAAAATATTACATTTGCGGCCAGGGGGGCATTTCTTGCACAAAATTAAAAAAGTGTGTTTACATTGCTGGTTTAAAAAATATATATATTCTAAATACTACATTTGCGGCCAGCGGTGCATTTCTTGCACAAAAATAAAAAGTGCTTCTACATTGCTGGTTTAAAAAAAAAAAATTCTAAATACTACATTTGCGGCCAGCGGTGCATTTCTTGCACAAAAATAAAAAGTGTGTCTACATTGCTGGTTTAAAAAAAAAATTCTAAATACCACATTTGCGGCCAGCGGTGCATTTCTTGCACAAAAATAAAAAGTGTATCTACATTGCTGGTTTAAAAAAAAAAAAATATTCTAAATACTACATTTGCGGCCAGCGGTGCATTTCTTGCACAAAAATAAAAAGTGCTTCTACATTGCTGGTTTAAAAAAAAAAAATTCTAAATACTACATTTGCGGCCAGCGGTGCATTTCTTGCACAAAAATAAAAAGTGTGTCTACATTGCTGGTTTATATAAAAAAAAAATATTCTAAATACTACATTTGCGGCCAGTGGTGCATTTCTTGCACAAAAATAAAAAGTGCATCTACATTGCTGATTTTAAAAAAAAATATTCTAAATACTACATTTGCGGCCAGCGGTGCATTTCTTGAACAAAAATAAAAAGTGCCTCTACATTGCTGGTTCAAAAAAAAAAATCGAAATACTACATGTGCGGCCAGCGGTGCATTTCTTGCACAAAAATAAAAAGTGCGTCTACATTGCTGGTTTAAAAAAAAAGAATAATAAATAGTGCTACATAGTACATTTGCACCTTGCTGTGCATTTCTTGCACAAAATTAAAAGTGCATCTACATTGCCGGTTTAAAAAATAATATAAATTTGTGCTTAATAGTACATTTGCGTCCAGAATGAGGAGAGCGTCAAATAAGGGACGTGGTCGTTGTGCTGCTGGTGTTGGTGAAGCTCCTGTTGCAAGGAGAGGACGTAATCGACCTGTGCCAGCTACACGCACAAGTGAAACACCTTCCTCAAGTGCGAGTAGCCGACAGAACGTTATATGGTAGGTCTGAATGCCGCTCAATGAATGGTGAACAAGTACAGGCGATAGTAGATTGGGTGGCTGACAATGCCTCCAGTTCCTTCACATTGTCTCCCACCCGGTCCCTTGATGAAAGCTCAGAGTTGGCACCTGAACCCCATGGCCATCTGTCTTTCACCTCAGCCCCTTGTAAATCAGCCAAGCAAGCCCCAAGTCATGCAGCAGTCTCTTATGCTTTTTGATGACTGCTGGTGTGCTTTCCGTGGGCCATCCACATAGCTCTGCCCCAGAAGTGGAAGACATTGAGTGCACCGATGCCCAACCACTTCTGTTGCAGGATGAGGACATGGAAACACCAGAGCAGCACATTTCTGATGATGACAAAATACAGATGCCAACTGCTGCGGATTTCTACAGTGTGCAGACTGACAAGGAGGGCAGTGGTGAAGAGTGGATGGAAGATGATGTGGAGGATGATAAGGTCCTAGACCCCACATGGAATGATGGTCATGCGAGTGACGTGTGCAGTTTGGAGGAAGAGGTGGTGGTCGCACAGAGGCACCAGCACAGCAAAAGAGGAAGCAGGTTGCAAAATCGGAGCGACCGTCCCCTTGACAGTACGCCTGCTACTACCCACCGCACCCAGGGACCTAGCACACCAAAGGCAGCTCAAAGGAGTTCCCTGGCGTGGCAGTTCTTCAGAAAATGTGCTGACGACAAGACACGAGTGGTTTGCATGCTGTGCAATCAGAGCCTGAAGCGAGGCATAAATATTCTTAACCTGAGCACAACCTGCATGACCAGGCATCTACATGCAAACCATGAGCTGCAGTGGAATAAGCACCTCAAAATCCAAGAAAGGTCTCGGGCTTCTCCTGCTTCCTCTTCTGCTGCTGCCTCGGGCTCTTCCTCCACCTCTACAGTTCCAGTGTCACCTGCCACCCAGCAAACAGATGATGTGACAGCAACGCCACCATGCCCGCCACCGTCCCCAAGCATTTCCACACCATGGTCCCATGGAAGCTTACAGCTGTCCATCTCCCAAACACTGGAGAGAAAGAGGAACTACCCCCCTACCCACTCACAATCCCTGGCCCTGAATGCCAGCATTTCAAAATTCCTGGCCTTTGAAATGCTGTCATTCCGTTTGGTGGACACGGACAGTTTTAAAAAACTGATGGCGGTGGCTGTCCCACAGTACGTGGTTCCCAGCCACCACTACTTTTCCAGATGAGCCATCCCTTCCCTGCACAAACAAGTCGGGGATAAGATCAGGTGTGCACTGCGCAACGCCATCTGTGGCAAGGTCCACATAACCACTGATATGTGGACCAGTAAGCACGGGCAGGGACGCTATATCTCGCTAACTGCACACTGGGCAAATGTAGTGGCGGGTGGGCCTGAGGCGGATAGCAGTTTGGCGCATGTCCTTCCGCCACCGAGGATTGCAGGGCATTTCTCTTTGCCTCCTGTTGCCTCCTCCTCCTACTCCGCTTCCTCCTCCTCTACCACCTCCTCATCCGGTCAGCGTAAAACCTTCACCATCAACTTCAGCACATCCAGAGGGAAACGACAGCAGACTGTTTTAAAACTGATATGTTTGGGGGATAAACCCCACACTGCGCAGGAGCTGTGGACGGGCATTGAACAACAGACCGATGAGTGGTTGTTGCCACTGAGCCTCAAGCCCGGCCTGGTGGTGTGCGACAATGGCCGAAATCTCGTAGCAGCTCTGGGCCTAGCCGGTTTGACGGACATCCCTTGCCTGGTGCATGTGCTGAATTTGGTGGTGCAGAAATTTCTAAAAAAACTACCCGGATATGTCAGAGCTGCTGCAGAAAGTGCGGGCCGTCTGTGTGCGCTTTTGGCATTCTCACCCTGCTGCTGCTCGCCTGTCTGCGCTTCAGCGGAACTTTGGCCTTCCCGCTCACCGCCTCCTATGCGACGTGCCCTCAAGGTGAAACTCCACCTTGCACATGCTGGAGAGACTGTGCGAGCAGCAGCAGGCAATAGTGGAGTTTCAGCTGCAACATGCACGGGTCAGTCGCTCTGCGGAACAGCACCACTTCACCGCCAACGAGTGGGCCTGTTAGGAAAAGACTGTGCTGAGGGTTAATTGCATTTGATTGTTGTTTCCTCTATTTCCTGGATGAGCAGCTGTATTTAAACTTCCTGCTTCCTGTAGCAAGTGCTGTCCATTCTACAGTGTTTAGTGTGAGTTCCTTGCTTCCTGACTATCTAATACCTGTTCCTGTGACCCGGCCTGCTTTGACCCTGCTCTGAACTCTGCCTGCATCGATCCCGGCTTCCACGACCACTTTACTGCCTGCTCCCTTGTACCTTGCTGCCTGAACGTTGCCGACCCAGCCTGCACCCGACCATCCGTCTGCCTGAACCCTTGTACTGCACCGCCCGCCAGTTACCGTCCCGGACTGCCTCACGACCCTTCTGCCTGCACGAGCTCCTAGTCTGCACTACCAGGGACTCACGAACCGGGGCCGCAAGAGAGGTACCCCCTGCATAAGCTAGACTCCATCACCGGGTACGTGACAGGGCCTCCATGCGAGACCTGTGTACCATATTGCGGTGTTTTGAGTACTCCACCAACATGGCCAGTGCCGATGATGCTGTTCTCGGTGTTACTATCCCACTTCTATGTCTCCTTGAAAAAACACTTCGGGCGATGATGGAAGAGGATGTGGCACAGGAGGAAGAGGAGGAGGAAGAGGGGTAATTTCCACAGTCATCAGGCCAGTCATTCACAAGTGGCTCGGAGGGTGGGTTCCTGCACCAGCATAGGCCAGGTAAAAAATGTTTAAGCCAGGGCACAGTTCTGGAGGATGAGGAGGACGAGGATGAGGAAGAGGAGGAGGAGGAGGAGGAACTGTGTTCACAGCAGGGTGGCACCCAACGCAGCTCGTGGGCATCACTGGAGCGTGGCTGGGGGGATACGGAGGACACAGATGATACACCTCCCACAGAGGACAGCTTGTCTTTGCCTCTGGGCAGCCTGGCACACATGAGCGACTACATGCTGCAGTGCCTGCTCAACAACAGCTGAGTTGCCCACATTGTAACTTGTGCTGATTACTGGGTGGCCACCCTGCTGGATCCCCATTACAAGGACAACGTGCCGTCCTTAGTTCCCTCACTGGAGCGTGATCGAAAGATGCGCGACTACAAGCGCACGCTGGTAGACGCGCTGCTGAGGGCATTCCCAAATGACACCGGGGGCTCAGTGGAAGCACAAGGCGAAGGCAGAGGAGGAGGAAGAGGTTGCCAACGCAGCTGTGGCACCGCCAGCACCTCAGAAGACAGGGTTAGCATGGCCGAAATGTGGAAATTTGTGGAATTTGTCAGCAGCACGCCACAACAAACAGCACCACCAGCTGATAGGCAACGTCTTAGCAGGAGGCAGCATTTCAGCAACATGGTGGAACAGTATGTGCGCACACGCCTACACGTACTGACTGATGGGTCTGCCCCATTCAACTTCTGGGTCTCCAAATTGGGCACATGGCCTGAGCTTGCCCTTTATGCCTTGGAGGTGCTGGCCTGCCCTGCAGCCAGTGTATTGTCTGAACGTGTGTTCAGCACAGCAGGGGATGTTATCACAGACAAGCGCAGCCGCCTGTCCACAACCAATGTGGACAAGCTAAGGTTTATTAAAATGAACCAGGCATGGATCCCACAAGACTTGTCTGTACCTTGTGCAGAATAGACATTTATATCGGCCTCACACAGCCATTGGTATACTTAAGTGAACTTATTCTTTTTTTTTTTATAGAACATAAGTCTTTATCAGAATTTGTAACAGGAGAAACATGACAAATAAACCATGGTACATTTTATATGGAAAAAGTGAACCTGTGCTAGAACATCTCTGGGTTTGTCTGCAGATAGTGATATTTTTTTTTAATATGTCTCAATATTTTGGGGGCTACCCCAATTAGAAAAAAAAAACAAACAAACAAAAAACAGTGTTGGCTACCTCCTCCTCCTCCACCGCCACTTCCACCTACACCGGCACGGTCACCGCCTCCTCAACCTCCTACTCCACATCCACCTCCTCCTCCATGTTTTATTTTTTTTATGTGATTTTAAGTTATTTCCCTATCCACATTTGTTTGCAGGGCACTTGTCCTAATCTTACCGCCATTTTGCTTCCTTTTGCAGCCCTCTAGCCCTTCCAGGACTTTTTAAGAGCCATTTTAGTGCCCAAAAGTTTGGGTCACCATTGACTTCAATGGGGTTTGGGGTTCAGGGTCAAGTTTGGGTCAAGTTCGGGGCAGAACTCAAACTTTTTCGCGAACTTCGGCCGAACCCGCTGAACCCGAACAATGTGTGAACTCTAAAGGTACAGGGAAATTTGTTGAAATTGATGGCAAGATGAATGCAGTATGTTATCAGGAAATACTGGCAGACAATTTGCATTCTTCGGCATAGTGTTGCCAACTGGCAGCCAGTAAAAAACAGGCAGTTTTCTCTTGCCAGTAAATGCCAGTAAAAGGAAAAGGTTGATGTAATGGTATATATATAAATATTATATTAACCAACCCGTGCAGATGTGTTAAATAATATACACTGGAATGAGGTTAAACTTGCTGCAGCTGCTATGTGCAAACAAAGGTAGAATCTCCAAACTGCTGTATGAGAGAAGAAAGGGACACAGCGCTGGCAGCCCCCTTATTACAATCTGGTACGTGTTACTAAATTAATCATAAATAAAGTGCAACAAACAGGATAAATATGCTGGATACACCAACGTGATGAGTAGAAAATTGAATACTGAATCATATGTTCACACAAGAAAAAGTATTTTCAACTCAAAAAATAAAATAAAATCATTAACCAGTTCATTAAAGTGCTGAAGTGTTCATATAAAAAAGTTCACTTGTGCTTAAAGGTAATTCCATAAAACATTAGTGTCCTAATACAGTAATAGTTCATAAAAGTCCAAAAAAAGTGATTGGTGCTTTATTCATAGATAAACAAGTGCTTCCATGCTGAAAACCACTCCAAACGTGCTCTGTGTCACTCTCCCCCTCTCCTCTCCTACTCACCAGAAACAGGTGACCCACAGCTTTTCAGTGTGGGGTCCAATAAGGTTTTTCTGGTGTTTTTAGATGTTAGCAGGGTGACGTAGTGTCGGTAAATTTCAATCTGGTAGGTTGGCATTGGCAACACTGCTTCTGCTTGAAAGCTGTGCCTGGGACGCTCTTGGACTTTACTGCATGACAGTGATCCGAAGCACAAGGCCACATTGGCCCTCCAGTGGTTATAGCAAGAAAAGGTGAAGATTCTGGAGTGGCCATCACAGTCTCCTGACCTTAAAGTATAGCTAAAGGCAAAACTTTTTATTTCGTTTTGGATAGAGTGGAGAGGGATTAGAACACTTGTTAGTTTTCATTGCTCCCCCTCTCTGTTTCTCCTGTTTACCATTATCATTGAAAGTGAAAGTAAAAGCAAACCCCAAATTAGGGGTCGTCCCCAGAAAAGTAATAGAGGGGAACTCTTCCAAAGGGGATACTAGTTCCGGTGACCCGGGGATCCCCAAAGAATTCCCTTCATTTGCAAGTACTTCTCACTTCCTGTTTGGCTATGGGGCAGGAAGTGAAGGGAAATTTCCACAATGGGACACAGATGGGGGAAAAAAATCTGATAGGGGTTATAACCCTCCCTAACTCTATCCAAAATGAAAAAAAAAACATTTTTGCCTATAGTTCTACTTTAATATCATCGAGCCACTCTGGAGAGATCCCAAATGTGTGGTTAATGCAAGACGACCAAAGACTTTGCATGACCTGGAGGCATTTTGCCAAGCCGAATAGGCAGTTATTCCACCTGTAAGAATTTGGGGCCTCATAGACAACTATTACAAAATACTGTGCGCCGTCATTGATGCTAAAGGGGGCAATATACAGTTTTAAAAACTAAAGGGATGAAGACTTTTGAACAGGGCTCATTTCATTGGTTTACTTGTTGTCAAGTTTTGTTCTATGGTTGTACCATTCTGCTATGACCTACAGTTGCAGAATATGAATCCCATAAGAAATAAAATACATTTGTTTTGCCTACTCACTTGTGTTTTCTTTAAAAAAAAAAAGTACACACTGTATATTACCAATTCTCCAAGGAAAGACAAACTTTTGAGCACAACCGTAATTGACCTTTTTTTTATCATGAATGTGGAATTTGAATGTAATGAACGGGCAAAACCCAACACAATAAACTAACAATCATTCTTAGCTTAGTTTCAGAAAGGCACCCTGATAAATAAAAGAAATGCATCAAGAAGAGGAATGTCTTGAGCTGGTGTGTAAACCATGCAGCAGGGCTGGACTGGGACAAAAATTTGGCCCTGGACTTCATCCAGACCTGCCCAGGGCACATCAGGGTACAGTGCACATCAGGACAAAGGGCACAGGACACATCAGAGCACAGCACAACAGGGCACAGCACATCAGGGTACAGAGCACAGCGCACATCGGGGTACAGCGCACATCAGGGCACAGCACACATCACATCAGGGTACAGCACATCAGATTACAGGGCACAGCACATCAGAGTACAGGGCACAGCACATCAGGGTACAGCACATCAGGGCACAGCACATCAGGGTACAGCGCACATCACATCAGTGTACAGCACATCAGATTACAGGGCACAGCAAATGAGAGTACAGGACAAAGCACATCAGGGTACAGCACATCTGTGCACATCACATCAGGGTACAGCACATCAGGGCACAGCACATCAGGGCACAGCACATCAGGGTACAGCACATCAGGGCACAACACATCAGGGTACAGTACATCAGGGCACATGGAGCACATCAGGGCACACGGAGAACATCAGGGCACATCAGGCACATTAGGGCACATCAGGGCACATTAGGGCACATCAGGCACATGGGGGCAACCCAGGGCACATTGGGCACATCAGGCACATCAGGGCACATTAGGCACATCAGGGCACATTAGGCACATAAGGGCATGTCAGGGCACATCAGGGTATATTAGGGCACATCAGGCACATTCGGGCACATCAGGGCAAATCAGGGTACATTAGGGCACGTCAGGGCACATCAGGCACATTAGGGCACGTCAGGGCACATCAGGGTACATTAGGGCCCATCAGGGTACGTCAGGGTACATTAGGGCATGTCAGGGAACATTAGGGCACATCATGGCACATCAGGGCACATTAGGGCACATTAGGGCACATCACGGCACATTAGGGCACATCAGGCCACATTAGGGCACATCAGGTACGTTAGGGCACATTAGGGCACATCAGGCACGTTAGGGCACATCAGATACGTTAGGGCACATCAGGCCACATCAGGGCACATCATGGCACATTAGGGCACATCATGGCACATCGGGGCACATCAGGCCACATCAAGGCACATCAGGGCACATCATGGCACATCATGGCACATTAAGGCACATCAGGGCACATTAGGGCACATCATGGCACATCATGGCACACTAGGGCACATTCGGGCACATCAGGGCACATCAGGGCACATCATGGCACATCAGGGCACATCAGGCCACATCAGGGCACATCATGGCACATTAGGGCACATCATGGCACATTAGGGCCGGACTACACGGGATTACACGGCACTACACGGGATTACACGGGA
>BLSH010031449.1:1132515-1143926 GCA_018402905.1 Glandirana rugosa | reverse complement strand
TACTACACTTGGATCGGAGTCTAGTGTGAAGGGGTTTGCTATAAAGGGGGTGAGGACAAGAATGTGAAGGGGAGCTGAGGACTGTAATGTGAAGGGGGGGTGATGTGCAGGGGGACTGAGAACACTGATGTGATGTGAAGGATCTGAGGCTAGGTTCACATCATTGCGTTCTGTGTATAGGCGGGCCCATCTATTTCAATGGGTTGCCTTATAAGCAGAGATGCAGAGAAAGTCCCTGGCCCTTTTTTTAAATTGCGCCGTACCGAACCGCATGGTATGGTGGCAGCATGTGGTTTGGCACTCCCAAAAACACGCCACGTTTGCCAATGTGCAGAGGTACCATTGAGAATCAAACTATATGATCCGGAATCTCTGCTGGAAGAAAATTTTACTGATTGGACCTTTGTGAATTTTAATCCAATACCCCTGGACTAGCAGATTAAAATCCTGAAAACAGGAAGTGTTATATTTGCTAGATCACCAAATGAAAATATAGGAAGAAAAGTCTAAAAAACATGATGGTGGTGGTGGGGGGGTATTAATATTTCTTTAGTATAAGTCACAAAAAATCTGTCATTATTGGGCAGCTTGGTAAACATGGCATGTCACTGATTTCTATCGTAGCCTAAAAAGAAACAATAAGCCACACAGAAGAGACAGTAGATTTGTTTTATGGAAAGATAACATAAAACATCCCGAAAGTCAAGAAGAATATACATGTATTTTATCTGTTTTTGCAATGTATATCTGCATAGGTAGACTAGTAAAACGATGTGTTATGTGCTTAATCCACCTAATATAGCGTCATCCTTCAATCAGTACATTTTCTAAACGCATCCAAGTATCAGCTAAAGGGTGTTGGTGCAGATATAACACTTCCACCACAATCCACTCAACTTCAAAAGATGTCTCTTCTCTGTCAGTGAAATGAAGTGACCATTGACCTTTGAGGTGCATTAGTGTGAATAATTCCATTTGATGCATCTTCTTATGGCCCATTTGTACTTGAAGAATTTAACCTGAACTTTTGGATGTTTTTTTCAAGGTCGTCTTTGTAAACACCTTTGAGAAATAGAGAAATGTTTTATATGAGAAAATATTATTCAGTGAGGAACACTAATGCACAGTATAGCACATTCTGCTCCTTCACTAGCCTAGCCTCTTCTGCTTTCTAGCATATCTAAATCATAGAAAAGTCTGCAAAGCAACTGAAGGCACCAACTTTCAGCAGTCTTTAGGCCTCCCAATATGAAGCTGCTTGGTTTGCACTTGAGTCAAGATACTGCAATGCACTCGGAGGGAGCAGTAGCACCTTGTCAACACCTGTCAGCTGCTGTTTCACCACCCTCTGAAAAGCAATCCATAGTAGATCGCTTTTTGGGGGTCAAAAAGCACTGTCGCCTATCTCAAAGCAACCTAACAATCGTCTGGGTGTGATGTGGCTGTATTGATTGGCCACTTTGGAGAAAAAAGGGCACATGTGCCTGGCCTCCAGTTTGTGCATCCCTAACACTGACACGTCCTGTACAATCTGCTTGCCCCCTAATACCACCACGTGCAGATGAATGGAAAGCCTAGCATTAACTGAAACTATGGTGATAGCCTAGGGAGGAAAATGTTACATAGTTATCTGTTTTGTAAGGTTAGCCTTACAAAATAGATAACATTAACATAGCTTACTAACCAGGAAATCCACCTCAAACCCACAGTGGTGGCCAATTTGAAACTCTTCTCTACTGATGTCCTGTAGCCACTATATTACTACTTTCTGTCTACATGCCAGCAATGACTGTATGGCATTTCATAGAGGGGGTTTCCTGATGGTGATAACAGTGGGTTGTGGCTGCATACTGCTTGCTGAAATGGCCACTTGTAGTCACCATAGGAAGCCAGTGTAAGTAGGACAAAGGATGACAAAGAAGGATCACATGGTGTCCTGTTTCATGCATTGCTTTATGCATTGACATACCTTCCTTTAGACCTCAGTCCATCTGGCTAGTTGGGCCACCTGCTGAATAAGCACCCTCGACTGACAGCTCAACTCTTTAATAAGACACAGCAGTTTAATCCAACATAGTTTTACTTATTTAAATCAATACATGGAAGTTTACTAGTCAAATCAAAGTGTAAAGAGACAATGACCTTGTACGCCTTGTGTCCACTATAATGGCTGGACTATACCAAGCAACCTAAACGCATAGGTAAACTGGATTGCACCAATTCAGAAATGCAATATTAAACAATTGTACTTACACTGGATCCCACTAGATGTCAGTGCAAAGGTCTTTATACATTACATAATGTCCAATGCAACATGATGGATACACAATAAGTGTTCTAGGACAGTGGTTCTCAACCCAGTCCTCAAGTACCCCCAACTGGCCATGTTTTGGGAATTTCTCTTAGATAAAATAGGTGTCCAAAATACCAAGCCATTGACTCTGATTGAAAGCAGCTGTACAAGGTAAAGGAAAACCTGCAAACATGGCATGTTGGGGGTACTTGAGGACAGGGTTGAGAAACACTGTTCTAGGATACAAGGATAACAGGAAAAGAGTAGCATTACCCTATGACATGAATTTCCAAGCCACGAAGGATTACCGGGTACTATTTTAATTAACCACTTACCAACCGGAAGGTTTTCCAGCTTTAGGACCAGAGCACTTTTTGCGATTTGGCACTGCGTCGCTTTAACTGACAATTGCGCGGTCGTGCGACGTTGCACCCAAACAAAATTTGCGTCCTTTTTTTCCCACAAATAGAGCTTTCTTTTGGTTGTATTTGATCACCTCTGTGTCATTTCTGATCGCCGCTATAAACAAAAGAAGAGCGACCATTTTGCAAAAAAACACAAATTTCTTACTTATTGCTAAAATTCAAATGCAAAAAAAAATATAAAAAAAATTTTTTTTCACCGGTTTTGGCCGATTTATATTCTTCCTCATATTTGTGATAAAAAAATCACAATTGGCGCTTATTGATTGGTTTGCACAAAAGTGGCCGCGTTTACGGATGATGAGAATTCATTTCTGGGGTTTTTATTTTTTTCTTATTTTTTACTAATAATGGCGGCAATCTGCGATTTTTAGCGGTACTGCGATATTGCACCGGACATGTCGGACATTTTTGACACTTTTTTGGGACCAATGACATTTATTCAGCGATCAGAAATTTAAATGTCCACTGATTACTGTATAAATGTCATTGGCAGTGAAGGGGTTAACCTGGGGGGGGGGGGAGCTAGGGGTTAACTGTGTTCCCTGGGTGTGTTCTTACTGTGGGGGGGTTGGGCTACCATGGGCATGAGAGATCTAACTGATCCCAGTGACAGGGATCAGTAGATCACCCATGCCTGCACTGTCAGAATGGGGAACCGCCGTGTTTACATCGGCGGTTCCCCGTTCTTTGCCTGTGGCCCCCTAGCGGCCGTTCGCAGATCGCCATCTTTTTACGGCGATTCGCGAACCACACTGCCGCCGTGAAAACACGGCAGGCGCTCGGGAAGTGGTTAAGTAGGTACTGTTTAAAAAATATTTATAAATTACTTTTGAAATTACATTAAAGTGATTGTAATGTCAGAGTAGGATTACTGTACATACTACACAGTATAAATGTTTGTTTAAAATCAGGGGCGGCGCCCCTCCTATCCATACCGCTGCCCTCCCAATCCATGCGCCCCCTTTCAGGATGCCGGGCGCATTAATTCCTATGGTGTGGATGGGCGGGGTGTGTTTTTTGGAAGCACTGATTAGAGCCATAGGCTCTAATAGGCATCTTCTAGGCATCAAAATAGGGTGGGCTTGGGGCGCAGAGCATTTGCAATTGGCAAGCTGGTCTGATACCCGTCACCCGATTGGCTGAAAGGACAGGTGATCCTATTGGATGGGATTTGAAGAAATGGCTGCACACCGAGGATGTTGGAATTCCCTTTATTAAACAATCCAACGATCAGACATGACGCCACCAAACAAAAGCAAAAAGCCAGAGGCTAGGTGGACGCGTTTTACACACCTGTTGTTGTGTTTACTCATCAGACTGAAGCATACTAACGACATACCTTATGTAGTGCCCTCCTAGTTCGGGTGTTAGTGAGCGTATATAGTTTTTGGCTTTCTCTGCTTAACAGGAGAGCAGATAGGTAAATTTGGATGCTGTCTGCTTATCAGAGAGCCTTGATTTGAGTAAGGTCTGCTCAGTGTGCGCTGGTGCTGATTCATGTGGTCTGGAAAGTTTTACACTGTCCAGTAGTATGGGTCCCTATTGGACAGTGGGAGGAAAACCCAGCCAGTGACAGCAGGTGTATGTGGATGCAATTCTGACCAATTACCAGGGGAGGTGCATTTTGGATGACTGTATCCATATAAAAAAGAGCACATGGGCTCAAGGTTAGGAGTTCCTGCCCACCCAGACCTCAGGGGTGGAGGTGTGTGTTCAGTTCCTGGCTGCTAGTCCTGAGGCCTATCCAGGAGGCTGTTGGATGCTGGGCCTGGTCGAGGCCTAGCTGGAGTTGCTGTAGCCACAGCCCAGAGTTCCTCTGCAAGCTGACAGAGGGTGGACGTCCTTGGATCCTGTCTGGTATCACAGTGGCAAAGTGTCTCTTGGAAATTAGAAGAGAGCTGCTGGCTGTCCTGGGACATGGTGTGAGTACAGACCCCAAATGGGACCCCTGAGACCGAGTTGCTATAATCCCCCTCCTGCTCATCATAGTCAGCTAACTGGGTGTGTGAGCTAGAAAGGAGACATTGGTGAGTGTCTTGAAGAAACAACGTCTGGCTTATCCTCTTCTGCTTAAAAAGGGACTTGTTTCACTGGGATCAGTTTGCTACTTGTGTCACTGGGATCAGTCTGCTATGTAGTGCCACTGACAGTCTGCTATACAGACATAGGGAGAAGTTGTCCTCGCTTGGAGTTAGTTAACTTGGAGTATCCCATTCTTTCCCTTCTCCTATCCAAGTTCTACAATAAAGCATCAAAACTCATCCCCCTAGACTGGTCATTGGAGTAATGAGGAGGATTGTGTGTATGCACCTGACAGAGTGGAAATTCGTGGTGATTGGCTCCATAATCAGAGGGAGGCCCGCGTCAAATAAATCAGCAGCTCCTTCGGGGGTACCACTACACTTAAATAGGCAATCCCCTAGCTCCACCTGTGTTACAAGTGTGGGGGAGGTGTCGGCAGAAAACCTCTTCAGATTCCATGAGTCATTGGGTGTGAGCCAGCAAGGTTAAAAAGAAGGACCCGATGCAATGATCCATAATATGTATCATAGGCGTGCGCATGGGGGTGTGCCAGGTGTGCCTGGGCACACTCTAATCACTCCAAGCACATTAGCATTACTGCTCTGTGTGCCGGTTGAGAGATGGGAAATATCTCCCTCTGACCAGTTACACCATTATTGAAGAGCTACCGTACTTCTCACTGAACCGGCTCTGTTACAAGAGTGTGTGTGTCTGTGTGTGTATGTATCTATATAAATATACTGTTAATGTGTGTTTGAGCTTTGGGGTGCACACCCTAATGCAATAGGCTGCGCACACCTATGATATGTATATAAAAAAGATAAAGGAAGCATCCTGAATGTAATAGATGTTAAAGCTCAAATCACCTCTGATTATTCACACCCTCGGCTCATGGAAAATGGACTGAAGAACAGAAAGACAGTTCTTGACAAGACTATAAGGAACCCATTAGAACTGACAATGCAATCCTATATATTTATTCACAAAAGGTTGCTCTAATTTAAAACACCAATACTATGTAAAAAAACAAGTAGATGAATAAACTACATAAATAGAAACAGAAAATAGGCACGTAACATAAAAGAATAATGACATGAAAGGAATATGACAATTAAACCAGGCAAAATGACGGGAATATGGAACATATCACCGGAAATGAAAACAAATGACAGTAAATTAAAATAAAAGTAAATGTTTGAAAAATAAAAATAAATTGCTTGTAAACCTGCATAATGTGTTTATACACAGTAAAATGATATGTATCAGACCCGGACTGGCTATAGGGCAGACTGGGCATTTGCCCGGTGGGCTGGGGCTGCCTGGTCCATGGCTTGTTGACCAGGCAGAACAGATTGAGGTAAGAGGCGACCGTGGTCTGGACAGGGTTAGCACAGACCGCGGCCGCCGCTCACCTCCAACTATGCGGCCGTGCCTGTGTCTCCTCCGGCCGGCTGCAGGGCTGAGCTGGGTGTCTCTCTCACACACAGTTCAGCCTCAGAGCCATGCATGGACGAACAGGAGAGGAGACAGAGCTCACCTACAGCTTCTCCTCCTCTGCCCCTCTCCACCTGTGTCTGCCTGTGGGCGAGAAGTTTGAAGTCAGAAGAAGAAAGGTACGTGTTTCCTTAGCTTTCTGTTTGCTCTTTCTGTGTGGTTGCTATGGGACAGGGTATTGATAACCCTGTTCCATAAGAGCTGTTGGAGAAATTGTGGGAATCGACATAGCATGGTTAGGTTTACTTCTTGGTGCCCTTCCTGGCAGGGACGGATCGGGGGGGGGGGGCAATGGGGCAATTGCTCCCCCCGAGAAAATAGTAAAATAGTGAGCGTGTCGGGCCGGCAGTCAGGTCAGTAAGCGGGCCAGCAAGTAAGTGGAGCGGGCGGGCTGGTGGGTAAGCAGAGCAGGCGGGCAGTCATGCCAGTAAGTGGGCCGGTGGGTGAATGGGAAGGCAAGAAAGTGAGCGGGCGGGTGAGCGAGTAGAGAGATTACATCATCTCTCACTGCCCGCCCTAACATGTGCTGAAAAGCTAGTGACAGGATCCTGTTTCTCTGCTGTCACTCTTGTTGCAGGATAGTGACAATCGGTATCTGTTGGCAGGCAATGGTGGCAAGTGACAATCTGTATCTGATGGCAGGCAACATGGCAAGTGACAAGCTGCATCTGGTGGCATGCAGTATGGCAAGTGACAATCCACATCTGGTGGCAAGTAACGTGGCAAGTGACACGCTGCATCTGGTGGCAGGCAATGTGGCAAGTGAGAATCTGCATATGGTGGCAAGTAATGTGGCAAGTGATAAACTTCATCTGGTGGCAGGTAATGTGGCAAGTGACCAGTTGCATCTGGTGGCAAGTGACAAGCTGCATCTGGCGGCAGGTGACGTGGCAAGTGACACGCAGCATCTGGTGGCAGGAGATGGCGGAAAGTGACATGCAGCATCTGGTGGCAGGCAACGGTGGCAAGTCACATGCACCATCTGGTGGCAGGCAATGTCGACAAGTGACACGCAGCATCTGGTGGCAGATGACGGTGGCAAGTGACAAACTCAGGGTTCCCACTGATTCTGCATTATGGTAAGTTGAACCATTTAATTTTATATTATAATGTAATAATATAAATAATGCACTTCAATCATCCTGACACCATACCAACCATGATGCCATGTTGATTGAAGTGCCAACACCAGCCATTGCCCTGACAAATTGCCCACAAAAAATATTATTTTCTGGCAATGCCCCTCCCAAGACTAGAATCTGGATCTGCCCCTGCTTCCTGTTGGCTGATCGATGCAGTATCATTTTTAACTAAAGCATTGGGGCTTCTTACAAAATGTTCGTTGGACTCCTAGACTCTTTGCCTTTGTTCTCATCTTTGGATGAAAAGGGTCTAGAAGGCTGAAATACTCAGGATCCAGTCCCTGGGAGCTCCTCGGATGAAGGTACAGGGTTTCTGGTCCATAGGACCGAGATCTTATCTGATTAGAAGGTCTTGCATGACTATGCCTGAGCCTCCATCCAGGGGTGAGTAAGCTTACCCTCTCAACTGCCACCCAGTGTATAAACTAATTTAACCCCTTCCGACAGTATGCAAATATGTGACCTTTCGGAGGGTGGATGCCGAGGGGCCGCATATTTGCATACCGCAGTGCAAACACAGCTGTGCTGAGAGCACGCTCCCGGCACAATTACCAGCGACTAATGGAAAGCTCCCAATTGCTGCTTGCAGAGGTCACATGATCATAAACCCTGCCCATCTCCCTTCATCAGAAACCCCTTAAAGGGCATGGAGGCACCAGCGCAAAGGGTTTAAGGAGTGCTCTATGGACTCTGATGCAAGGGGGGCTATGGTGAGCAGAGACTCTCTTATATCAGGGCTCCCCTTAAATCAAGGTTCCCAGAACACCCCTTACATCAGAGTTCCCCTTTACATCAGAGCTCCCCTTAAATCAGGGTTCCCTTTTACATTATAGTAAACAAAGCTCCCCCCTTACAATGTATGTGCAAATTCTGCAGACTCTTAGGGGGCTCTGTGGATTGTGATGTAAGGTGGGCTCTGCGGTCTTTAACGTAAGGGAGCAGGGGGTGGGAGGAGCTAAAGATCTGCACAGTGAGCAGAGAGTAAAAGGGGACACTGTGATTAGACAGAAAATGCTGGGGCTGTAATTGCTAGGGACACTGTAATGTAAAGGGGACACTGTGATATAAAGGGGACTACACTGTAAAGGGGCACTGTAATCATTACAGTGCCCCTTTACAGTGCAGTCCCATTTACATCAGTGTCCCCTTTACATTACAGCAGTATGGGGGACCGACTTTTAATAATCCGACGCCAACTGCCCCCCGA
This sequence comes from Glandirana rugosa, assembly GCA_018402905.1. Classification (NCBI taxonomy): domain Eukaryota; kingdom Metazoa; phylum Chordata; class Amphibia; order Anura; family Ranidae; genus Glandirana; species Glandirana rugosa. The sequence goes on along the minus strand of BLSH010031449.1, from coordinate 1,135,343 downwards.
ATGCCTACATCGCCCCCCCCCCGGTCCCTGGAAAAATTGGCTGTTTAGTCTGAAATGCCCATGCCTATTTTTTGGGCCTGATATGCTGATATGTATATAACATCTAAACCATCTTGGACTATGTGCGGAAGACCCACAAGTATGATAATTAGTAATATAATATAATGAGATTTAAATAAAAAAGTGTAGATGGCCAATCTATATCCATACAAGTATCGTCCTCAGCACATAAAGGAACAAGAGGGAGAAATGTACAGATCTGAATCAATATCTGAATTATCCCTGTTCTAACTACCCATAGAGTATATGGATACACAAAGACTCCCCATTGGATACAGGGGTCTGAGCGGAGGGCCACTGAGCAGGACAAAGGAGGGTGGTGAAGAAAAGGAAGAGTATAGGAAGAGTATGCAGCAGTTCACGAGCATGATTGAGGCTGTGTGGCAGGATCGAAACAAGGGCAAGAGGAGTGGAACCAGGGCAGAGCCAAATAGATAAGAAAGGTGCATGTAGTGCATGTAAGGCCAAATCAAGAACAGTCACACTCTGCACATACACACTAAAACCCAGGGGGGCAAAGGTTCTGAATCACGTGTAGCAGGGAGGCATCAAGAAAGTAGCAATTTATTCATAAAAAGGGCTCACATTCCACTCGAAGTTCATACCTTTGGAGATGGAATATCCAAAATACCTCCCGGGGGCACAGAAGGCGGAACGCATCCCCCCTCCCTCTTGGGGGCTTTGACCCGATCTATAACCTGCACCTGCATGGTAGACTTATCCCCCCCATGACACAAAGAGAAATGTCTACCATGCAGGTGCTGGTTATAGATCGGGTCAAAGCCCCCAAGAGGGGGGGGGGATTTATTCTTACCAATACTATTAATGTGTTCATAAAATCTGTCTCACAGGCGTCTAGTTGTTCTTCCCACATACTGAACACAGCAGGTGCTGCAGGAAATAAGATATCACAAAGCTTGTGTTACAGTTGTAGAAAGAACCAATGTCAAATTCCGTTTTTCTAGACATGGAGACAAATTTAGTGCCCCCCAAAATATGTTTGCAACAGGGGCAATCCCTAGCTCCACATCTAGAGTTGCTTTGCACTGTAACCATGTAAGAGATATTATAGGTTCCTTGTTGAAGAAGCTAGGGGTCAGAGAGCAGCCCAAAGTAGGAGCCCGGCGGGACACAACAGTGACACCCTCCTTTAAAATTTGAGCACAGGTTTCTTCCATACTTAATATGGGCAAACATTTGAAGATGATATCCTTGATGGAATTAAACTCTGCGCTAAAGGGAGTCTAAAGTCCCATCCTTTATTCCTGCTACCAGTGTCAGTGTCAGAATGATGTTTCCGAAAAAATAATTCTTGCCTGTTCTTACCCCTTGCAATCGACAGAGCCCTGTCGAGCATCCACTTTGGGTAGCCTCTGTCCAGAAAGCGATACAAAACAAGGTCACTGTCCTCCACCTATAACTGGCTATTGCAGCAAGGAGCTATGGAAAGGCAGGTACAGATGAAAAAACAGAGAAATCCAAGCTCAACTTACCACCAGTCTGCCACCAACCGAATTCACCTGTCTAACAGTAGCGTTTAAAAGGCAGGGGATTGGTTACACACATTTGCAAGTGTATGCGTAAGCTGCAGGCCCCGACAAGGCTCCCTGTGTACTGCAGACCTAACTCTATATATAAGAGGCTCCACAATGGAAGCACATACATTTAATGGATAGATGAAGGACAGGTGACTGGAGGAGCCCAACCCTCCTTAAAGATACAGGACCAGACCAGACACCCAGCCGTGGCCCAATGGCGGCTGCTGTGCTAGTGTGTTACCTGAAGTGGTTACAATACAAAACAAGGTCACTGTCCTCCACCTATAACTGGCTATTGCAGCAAGGAGCTATGGAAAGGCAGGTACAGACGAAAAAACAGAAATCCAAGCTCAACTTACCACCAGTCTGCCACCAACCGAATTCACCTGTCTAACAGTAGCGTTTAAAAGGCAGGGGATTGGTTACACACATTTGCAAGTGTATGCGTAAGCTGCAGGCCCCGACAAGGCTCCCTGTGTACTGCAGACCTAACTCTATATATAAGAGGCTCCACAATGGAAGCACATACATTTAATGGATAGATGAAGGACAGGTGACTGGAGGAGCCCAACCCTCCTTAAAGATACAGGACCAGACCAGACACCCAGCCGTGGCCCAATGGCGGCTGCTGTGCTAGTGTGTTACCTGAAGTGGTTACAATACAAAACAAGGTCACTGTCCTCCACCTATAACTGGCTATTGCAGCAAGGAGCTATGGAAAGGCAGGTACAGACGAAAAAACAGAGAAATCCAAGCTCAACTTACCACCAGTCTGCCACCAACCGAATTCACCTGTCTAACAGTAGCGTTTAAAAGGCAGGGGATTGGTTACACACATTTGCAAGTGTATGCGTAAGCTGCAGGCCCCGACAAGGCTCCCTGTGTACTGCAGACCTAACTCTATATATAAGAGGCTCCACAATGGAAGCACATACATTTAATGGATAGATGAAGGACAGGTGACTGGAGGAGCCCAACCCTCCTTAAAGATACAGGACCAGACCAGACACCCAGCCGTGGCCCAATGGCGGCTGCTGTGCTAGTGTGTTACCTGAAGTGGTTACAATACAAAACAAGGTCACTGTCCTCCACCTATAACTGGCTATTGCAGCAAGGAGCTATGGAAAGGCAGGTACAGACGAAAAAACAGAGAAATCCAAGCTCAACTTACCACCAGTCTGCGAAAGGTATCGAGGAACGACGTTATCGGTCAATATCCACCTCCTGTCA
>BLSH010031449.1:1101066-1122114 GCA_018402905.1 Glandirana rugosa | reverse complement strand
CCCCATGACGATGTAATTACACTGAAGTCACCCGAAATCCATCTCCATGTGGTGATCACAAGTTTGTTATAGGGTTCAGACCGTCAAGATTGGTTGCGACCCTGTTCTACTAGGTCACGGGTCCCGTCTTTACGGTTTAACACGGGGGAAGTAATACACGTTGAATACTCCTCCTCTCCCTCTCGTGACGGGCGTGGAGGAGGGCCGAGAGAGAGAGGAACCGCGACTCGACTGTCTTCATCACTACGGTGACAGTGATGAGGACAGTCGGTATATCATCTTCCTTGCACGTCATGGGGGTAGGGATGTTATGTACGACGCGGGTCCCGTGTAGTGGTCCAATACCACCACCAGATGTCAGCATACTACAAAACAATAACAACATAATCCAGTTCAAAACAAGGCATAAAAAATAAATGAAAATGGGTTTGAACCATGGCCGGGACAAGGGGTGGGCAAAAGGGATGGCTGCCCTGGGCGCAGCATGTATTGTAGGGATGGGGGTACTGCACGTTCCTTCTACTATATGGCTGACAGGAGTAGTGACAGTGGCATCACTACTTCTGTCAGCTCAGCGCCAAGGAGAGAGAGAGCCGGGAGGAGGTGCGGGCAGTGCTCTCCCTCTCCTCCTCATAAGTTGCACATAATGAAGGGGGCACAATTTGGCATTTCTGCCCTGGGCACTGGATCATCTTGTCCCAGCGTTGGTTAGAACTGCCAGACTTGGGATATTGTTTGAACACTAGTGGTGTACCTCTACCTAAAGCCCACTGAAGTCACATTAATGTAGCAGTACCCCCGAAGGAGCTGCTAATGAAATTTACATTTGTTCCCGAGCCTCCCGCTGAATATTCTTGCAGCCAGTCACTATAGCAGTTTCACACAGCCAGGTGTACACACAATCCTGCTTGTTTCCAATGACCAGTCTAGGGGATGAATTTTCAATGCTTTATTGTTGAACTTTGATAGGAGAAGGATAGGCATGGGATACTCCAAGTAACTGACTGTAACTGAGGACAAATTCTCCCTAGGCTCTGTATAGCAGGCAGTCAGCGGCTTTACACAGCAGACTGACTCCAGTGAAACAAGTCCATCTCTAAACAACAAAGGACATGCAGGACTTTGTTTCTTCAAGACACTAGCCAGTGTCTCCTTTTAACACAGTGTAGCAGACTGCCAAAGGCACTTTATGGCAGGCTGACTTTAGCAGAACAGGTCCCTTGTTAAGCAGTAAGGACAGAAGCTGGACTCTGTTCTTCAAGACACTCTCCAGTGTCTCCTTTCTAGCTGGCACACCCAATTAAGCTGATATGAGGGCAGGGAAAATTCTAGTATACAGTCTCAGGGATTCTCTCACAGATCTGTACTCACACCATGTCCTGGTACAGTCGGTAGCCCATTCAGCCAACCTCCAAGCGACACTTTGCCACTGCAGTATCAGACTGAATCCAAGGACATCCTCCCTCTGTCAGCTTTCAATGAACTGTGGGTTGCAGCTTCAGCATCCAGATAGGCCTCCACTAGGCCTAGCAGCTGGCAGCCTCCTGGATAGGCTGTCCGGCCTAGCAGCCAGGAGCTAAACATACGCCTCACCCCTCAGGCTTGGGTGGACTGGGACTCCTAACCTTGTGCTCCCTTTTATATGAAGGTGTTCATCCAAGATGCAGTGGGTCACCACTCCCTTGCTAGCTGGTCAGAACCACCTCCAAATATACCTGCTGTTACTGGCTGAGGTTTTTCACTTCTGTCCAATAGGGACCCATACTACTGGACAGGGTAAAATAGCTCCAGACCATATGAAACAGTACCAGAGCACACAAAGCAGACCTTACTCAAATCAGGCTCCCTGATAAGCAGACAGCATATAAATTTACCTGTCAGCTCTCTTGTTAAGCAGAGAGAGCCAAAAACTATATACACTCACTAGTACCCAAACTAGGAGGGTGCTACATTAATAAAAATGAATACTCTACTAACAACTTTTATAATCTCACCTTTACTCTCAGAATGGCCTTTAGCCTTGAACCTCTGTCTGATGCTCCTGCTGCATAGAAGAATATGACAATCCAATGTAACAATAGATTTCTGTAAACTATGCTAGCAGTATTTAAAGGATTTGTATAGGGATGCCCCTAATTCACATTGCAACCTACATCTTCATCTTACACTCTAGATTAAAGTGGTTGTAAACCCCATTCATGAAATCTGACCTGGGCACATATACCTGTAGTGTTACTTATCTCTCGCCAAAGCACTAAGTGGCGTGTCTTTCTGCTATTTTGTTCCTCTGTTATCAGCATGATAACTTCAGACAAGGTCAGGTTCTGGGAGGCCACACAAGGCAGCAGCATTGTTTTGCTGGGAAATAATAGAGGTGGGGGAGGGGATAGGAAGAGCCCAACAGGTTAGGCTGACAATATTATGGAGGTAAGCAAAACCTTGGACAGAGGGGTGGCTGTGGACGTGGTATACTTGGATATTGCAAAAGTGTGTGACACCGTTCCCCACACATGGCTAATGTGTAAGGTAAAGTCTACAGGCTTGGAAACATCAGTTTGTAAATGGATAGAAAACTGGCTAAAGGACCGAATTCAGAGAGTAGTGGTTAATGATTCTTATTCTGAGTGGTCTAAGGTTATCAGTGGTGTACCCCAAGGTTCAGCGTTGGGACCCTTACTTTTCAATATATTTATAAATGATATAGGGTCTGGGATTAAAAGTACAATTTCAGTGTTTGCAAATGACACCAAGCTATGCAGTGGAATAACGTCCTTACAGGATGTCTCCAACTTACAAGCCGACCTCAATGCACTGTCTAATTGGGCGACTATGTGGCAAATGAGGTTTAATGTTGATAAATGTAAAGTTATGCACTTGGGGGCTAAGAATATGCATGCATCGTACATACTAGGGGGAGTACAACTAGGGGAATCCATAGTGGAGAAGGATCTGGGGGTGTTGGTAGATCATAAGCTTATTAATGGCATGCAATGCCAAGCTGCGGTTTCCAAAGCAAGCAAAATCCTTTCTTGTATTAGGAGAGGTATGGACTCCAGAGAGAGAGATATAATTTTGCCCCTTTACAAATCATTAGTAAAACCTCATCTGGAATATGCAGTTCAGTTTTTGGCACCAGTTCTCAAAAAGGATATCGGAGAACTGGAGAAAGTGCAGAAAGAACAGCCAAACTGATAAGAAGCATGGTGGAGCTCAGCTATGAGGAACGATAAGAGGAACCAAATGTATTTTCTCTTGGGAAGAGGAGATGAAGGGGGATATGATCAACATGTACAAATACATAAGGGGTCCATATAGTGAACATGGGTGGCACAGTGGTATAGTGGTTAGCACTTTCGCCTAGCATTAAAAGGGTCGCTGGTTCAAATCCCAACTACTACATGCTTATTATTTTAGCGCAGTATACACAATATTTTTTATATTGAACTGGCATGCTCCACTTTTAGTAATAAAGGAAATGCCAATTAAGCAGGCATATAGATTTCCTGGTTGTCCTCCCGTCAGCACACTATGGGTTAACTCTCCCTGATTAACACCCAGGACCACATTCTTCCAGCGCAATAAATCCTTGTCATCCCCCTTGTGTTCTGTCTTTTTTGCTGCTCCAGGCCACCTGCTGATTGCAGTGGTAAGTACTTTATTTGCTGCATCCACCCCCTGGCGAACCTACCCCTCCATGTTCAGCCACTCATGGAGTTGGAAGACCCTGAATGCTGGAGGTAAATCTTCCTAAAAACTGGATGCCCTTTTTGTTGTATTGTGTTGTATTATAAAAGCTCTGCAATGTCATCATTTCCTCTTCCTTGGGGGTTTTTTTCCTGACATTAATATGCAGCGTACCACACCGCACTGCTCTCCTGGCTCTATTGTCAGTCTGAGAGCGGCTGTGAATGATGTCACAGGGGGCAGGGAGATGTTCAGCACAGGATGGTAACCACCAGTTGCTATACAACAGCGCAAATGATCTTGGAGGTCTGCAGTTGAGAGGGATTCTCTTCCTCTCTCTGCAGTCCTGCCAGGTAAAGGATTTACCTCAGATTCTGAGTGTGTCTCCTGTCTTCCTCTGGATGTGCGGTCCTGGATCCCCTGCTATGCTTTGTACTTCTGTGGGTTTGACAGTCTGACTGGTTTTTGTCTCACTCTGTGTCTGCTGTCTGCTTTTGGAAATGCTGCCTGAGCTCACCTGTCTGCCTATGGAAGGGCTGCCTGAGCTCACCTGTCTGCCTATAGAAGGGCTGCCTGAGCTCACCTGCTGCTGCTTCTGAAGTGAGTGGATGAAGGCAAGTGGCTCTTAAAGAGACAGTGTACCTGTTTGTTTTAGGTGAGAGGTAATATGATTTTTTCCATATATTTTGTGCAAGTATGAGCTTGCCACACCTGTTAGTGGCACAGAAGATTAGTAAAGATAGGAGGGGGCAACGTGGGGCATGGTTTTTAAAAGAGTGCTTAAGCAATGCAAATTAAGATGTTTTGTATTATCTTAGGAGCAGAGACCCTTGATGTAAACGCTTCAAAAGACATAAGACCTGCCAACGGTCATCTCGTCGTGACCTGGATAATGACACCTAAGAGGTTGTCATATTCATTAAGCATGTGGTCCATACACTCTCAAGGAGTTGTTTTCCTTAACAAGCATGTGGTCAATACGCTCTAAAGGAGTTGTTTTCACTTACAAGTATGTGGTCAATACACTCTAAAGGAGTTGTTTTCACTTACAAGTATGTGGTCAATACATTCTCCAAAGGAGTTTTTTTCACTTACAAGCATGTGATCAATGCCCTCTAAAGGAGTTGTTTTCACTTTCAAACATGAAGTCAATACACTCTAAGGGAGTTGTTTTCACTTGCAGGTATGTGGTCAATACACTCTAAAGGAGCTGTTTTTACTTACAAGCATAGGATCACCACACTCTAAAGGAGTCATTTTCCACTTAAAAGAATGAGGTCAACACTAAAGGAGTAGTTTCCACCTAGCCTGTAAAGGGACAGGATTCAGGCACATGTCTCCTACCTAGCTCATATAGAGTTCGGGCCAGGCCAGCCTGCTCTGCTGGGATGTGTTCCCTGTGTTCACATGCTAAAAGCATTGTTTATCAGGGAGCCCCACTGCCGGTCCTTCCATGGAGTCCTCCACAGGGCGGCTTTCATGCATTTATGCCAGCATGATAGGAAATGCCTCACTCAACTCAGGGTGCATTTTGGGTCGGCATGCAGTCTGAAGTGGCAGAGAAATGAAATTGCACAGGTTGCTTCACAAGATGTGGTTGTGCAAAATTCTGAAGCCCTATTAAGGCAGCTATAGCAGAAAGTATGCTGCAAATATCCACACCACAAGCAACACCCATAATGAGAGAGCGTAAAGCGCTCGTTGATGAAAGATGGCAGAGAACTCATCAGAAGACCAATTTACAGTACAGGTTCTCTAAGCTTTATCCATATTAGATGGCAGATGTATGTTTATGCACTGCATTTACAGGGATGGCTGCTGCCCTCTAGCGTCTGCCACATCAAGTGTCTTTACCTTTTTATAACTCAGTTGCCTTCAGAGATCCTAGGGACGAGAGAGTGGACTTGTTCACACTAGATACAGTCCAGTACATTTTTACATCAAGAACGCATGGACAGGGTTTAACTTGGACTTGGACTTGGACCTAGTTCACACCAGTGCGGCGCATTCTAGGGCAGTCAACAAAAGTAGGATGGTACATTGTTTCTGCATGGAACACATCTGGAAAGTGGCAAAACGCATTGAGAATGCATCATGAACATTCATCCAGAAACACATCTGGAACACAGAAATTGTGGTGATCGGGCCATTAGGCTTGTACAAAATCTATACAGTGACAGATTTTGCCGGTCAACCATCAATAGCGTTAACTTCGAGGGTGTATACTCTCCGATATTCCTGGTACCCAAAGTATCCGGAGAGCTCAGACTGGTGTTGGTCCTGAGGTCCTTGAATCAATTAATTAGCCCCAGAAGATTCAGGATGCAGCCAGTATATACAATATCAGTAGTGTAACCAGGAGATTGGCTAATTTCAATCGATTTGAAGAGGGGGAATACCCAGCATAGACCTGATAGCGACACCAGGGAATGTGCAGGTGCCAGAGTTCACCACAAACTTCAGGTACAACCAGGCAATAGCCCAGGATCTTATGGCAGTTCCCCCTAGTGTACCTGTGTTCTCCAATCCCATTAATCATGAAGGCTTTGCTGAAGATTGCTGAGGAGGAGGTGCATACCATCATAATTGTACCCTTCTGGCCCAGGAGACCAGGGTTTCCTCTGCTCTTGCAGAAGGTGTCAGCCCCACTAGTACAAGGACTCTCAGAGGAAGTAATCGCTACATTACTGGGGGCAAGGAAGGCTACAACAAATGCCACATACTCCAGAATTTGGAGAAAGTTTGCAGACTTCGCATCAAAACATAGTTTCTCCCCGTTAACTCCAAGTATTGCGAATATTTTAGAATTTCTGAAAACAGCCCCGAATGTCGGCTTGACATATAACTCTATTAAAGTGCAGGTGCTGGCCCTGTCTTCTTTCACCGGACATAGATGGGTTAATGAGCCTTTAATTAAGCAATTCTTTAGAGCCGCAATAAGGGTGCGCCCCCCTCACAGAAGAGCCTCATCCCAACCTGGGATTTGGCCATGGTCCTAAAGGCACTGTTGCAGTCCCCATTTGGCCCGGCGGAATTATGTACACTTGGGTTTCTAACAATCAAACTGCTCTTCCTGACGGCCATTACAATGGCCAGAAGAGTGTCGGAATTAGCAGCCTTTTCCTGTAAAGAACCGTTCCTCATTGTCTATTCGGACAGAGTGACCCTGTGGCCTGCTTCAGCATTAGCCTCTAAGGTGGTCTCAAAATTTCAAGTAAAGTGGGAGTCAGTGCTACCTTGTTTCATGCAGCCTCCAGATCAAAGGAACCAGTTGGATTGGAGACCTCTAGACTTGTTCGGTTCAATATCAACATATCTTCAAAAGGCACAACAGATTCGCAAGTCGGATAACCTGTTCATCTTCCCATTGGGACCCAGGAAAGGGGAGGCAGCACCTTCAAGGATCTTATCCACCTGGATTATGAGGATTATCTCCTAAGCATTCAAGCAACAGGGTCTTGCTCCTTTGCAGACTATACAAGCTCCTTCTACTAGAGGGATGGCAGCTTTGTGGGCGTCCATGGCAAAGGTCCCAGTGGAGGACATATGCAGGGCTGCTAGCTGGAGTTCCTGTGAGACTTTTGCTTGGCACTACAAATTGGATGTAGTCACCACTAGTACTTCGATGTTCGGAGTGGCAGTAGTGTCAGCTCCTTTGTTCAATTAATTAAAGTATGGTGAAGCATGGAATCGGACGAGTTGTTGTTTCTTTCCCACCCTATATTTGCTTGGGTATATCCCATAGTGTGCTGACGGGAGGAAGACCAGGAAAACGGAAATTTGTTATCAATACTCACCGTAATTTTCCTTTCCTGGTCCGTCCTCACGTCAGCACAACTTTTACTTCCCTCCCTAAGTGGCCTGTCACTGCTAAACAAAAGAACACGAGGGGGAGGGGAGGACAGGGATTTATTGCACTGGAAGAAGGTGGTCCTGGGGGTTAATCAGGGAGAGTTAACCCATAGTGTGCTGACGTGAGGACGGACCAGGAAAGGAGAATTACGGTGAGTATTGATAACAATTTTCTGTTATTGGCTCCCCCATTGTATCCAACACAATAATATAGTGTAATCAAAAAGAAAACAAAAATAACATGATGGCTAATTAAACATAAAAAACAGGTGTACACAATAAAGGGACAAAACAACTCAACACATGAATAAACAAATGTTGTTCATTTAACCACTTGCTTACTGGGCACATATACCCTCTTCCTGCCCAGGCCAATTTTCAGCTTTCAGCGCTGTCACTCTTTGAATGACAATTGTGTGGTCATGCTACACTATATCCATATGATTTTTTTTTTTTAAATTCCACACAAATATAACTTTTGTTTGGTGGTATTTAATCACCACTGGATTTTTCATTTTTTGTTAAACAAAAAAAGACCAAAAATTTTGAAAAGAGGAAATTTTTCTCCTTCATTGATGTGCGCTGAAGAGGCTGCGTTGATGGGCACTGATAAGCACTGATGGGCACTTATAGGTGGCACTGATGGGCACTGATAGGTGGCACTGATAGGCAGCACTGAAGGGCACTGAGAGGTGGCATTGATAGGTGGCACTGATAGGCAGCACTGATAGGTGGCACTGATGATGAGGCACTGATGTGCACTGATTGGCAGCACTGATGGGCATTGATAGGTGGCACTGGTGGGCACTGGTTAGCAGTGCTGATGGGCACTGGTTAGGAGCACTGGTGGACACTGGTTAGCAGCACTGGTGGTGACTGTGTAGGACCAATGTCCCTTTTACAGAAGCTGGCAATTGGCTTTATTTTTTTCTCCTCATGCTGTCAGTGTGAGGGGAAAAAAGCCGATTACCAGCTTCTGTTTACATCATGTAGCTGTTGTTGGCTGACAGCCTATCACGTGGTAAAGGGTCGCAATCGGCCCTTAACTCCGATCTGTGATCAGCGGAGTCCTGGCAATGTAAGCCCGCGCTGTAGCCATCTTTCCGCTATAACGTGAGCATCAAGTGGTTAAACAGTTAGGGGTCTATATATTAAAGAATTACCGGTAGCAGGGCAAATGTCCAGCCATAACAATATTTCCCAGTCTTTTTGTTTAAAAGGTTTGCTACCTTTGATTGTCAGCTCCAACTAGTGGCCATAATGAGGCATTTGCCTAAAAATACCCCAGGCAGTAAAACACCACATTATGGCCACAAGATGGAGCTGATGATCCTAGGAAATAAACCTATTAGACAAAATGCAGCGAAAATTATTGACGGCTCATGCCTATACATTCCTAAAGAAATATAGGGACATTTCTATAGAACATTTTTTTAAGTAAATAGACCTAAGTATTTATCCCACAGAAAACCTAAAAGAAAAGAGAAATAACCAGAATAAAACACAATATAATTCAAAGAAACAAATGCATTGGAATTTCTGAATTCAAACTCTGGGACTGCAGTTTATCCAAGCAATGCAATGTATCTAATGCACATCACATTTTTTTATAAGCAACTCCCGATCCCCATCCCTCCAATCCTTAGGGATATGGTCTATAATTAAAAATTTAAATTGACCAGCAGAATGGTGTACAGTCAGAAAAATGTCTAACAACTGGTTATTGGGTCAATTAATCTCTGATGTAATGAGTATTAACTGTGTGCCAGTTTTTTTTATTCAAAAATCTAAAGCTAGTGAAATGCTTGGGAAAAGAATCTTTAGTTTATGATGAAATATACAGAATTTCCCTAGATGGGATTGAGCTGTTCATGAGCCTCTGCAGGAATCAGGAAATCTTTTATCATTCCTCCACTTTAGAACATCACGGCCCATGCCCACTGTGCAGGTAAGAGGCTGATCAACAGGGGAGCTTTGACAATGGACTTGTTATCGACTCTGATAAAATGAAAATGAAGCTAACCTCAATTGTATCTGAATGAAAGACCTGGCAAGTTCTAGAACTTCTCGAATATGCCAGAATGAAATAATGGCTTTCAGGTTTTCGGTAACTGTCAGTGGTAGAATTTAATAAACGCACACATAATAGAAGGACGTTCAATGTCAGCATTTAATGTACTGCAGGCTGTTCTGTATACGGCAACTAGGCTAGAAATTCTCCCAACATTTTCACCAACATTCGCTTGTAATGTTTGGCCAGGCAAATATCAAAGTCACATAGCTGAGGGTCTAGGGAGGAATATAAATTCAACTGCCTGGATGTGTTCTACTGTACAATACTTCATATAAGTAGCACCGTCCTAGTTAGAGTATAGGATGCTAGGTAAATTTAGTCTAGCTCCTCTGTAGCCACTGAAGCAGTTGTTGGTTGCTTTAGCCTGCTCAGTGTTTCACAGGCTGCTGGTCTGATTTTTTCTCCCTGTATTCTACAGGGTTATGGAACTGCAGTGGGAGGAAAGCCAGAAGAGCAGTCTGAATATTTATTTATGGGGACACAGCCAATCCCTGGGGAGGTGTGCCCAGTAGGTGGCTTTAGAGCCCATAAACAGTCTAAGGCCTGGAGCAGAAGTTGGTAGGTCCGGGGTGCAGTCCTGCAAGAGGTCTCCTTAGCCTGAGGAGGCTCTGCCACTAAGGGCAACTCACTGGAACACTGCCTTGTGTGCAATGAGGTCCCAGCTGTAGCATAGAGGTTTTAGGGGGGCTCTGGAGACATCCTAGAGGCGAGCATCGTAGGAGGCAACAAGGGAGCTAGAGAGCAGGAGGTCTTGGAAGGAGTGGAGAGGATGATTTGGGCAATATCTGCAGGTGAGGTTGGTGATGTAGCTGGGGGCAAAATTGTGGATGGCCTTGTATGTTGTGGTAAGTATTTTGAATTTTATACAGTGGGGTAGGTAGAAGAGATTGGCAGAGAGGGGCAGCAGTCGCTGATCGGTTAGTAAGGTGTATTAGTCTAGCAATAGCATTCATAATAGACTGAAGGGGGATAGCCTGTGTAAAGGTAGGCCAGTGAGAAGGGAGTTGAATTAGTCAAGGTGGGAAATAACCAAGGAGTGAATAATTTGTTTTGTGGTGTTGTTAGTCAGGAAGGGGCAAATTCTGGAAATGTTGTGGAGGTTAAGGTAGCAAGATGTCAATGTTGTATCAGTGTTTTATCAATATTTTCATCCAAGATTCACCTAGCTTTCATACGAGATTCACTCTTTCAAAGTCAGTTCTGTTAGAAAAATAAGGAAATAATGAAAGCACTGATAAACTTAAAAAAGTTTGGAAAAAATATTCAGGGGAATTCAAACTGACCCTAACAACAAATTTCTGGTGGTAGTTCCTTTAACACAGTGGTAAAGTCTACAAAAAAAAAAAAAAACGTAAAATGGTGCTCTGCACGTTAAAGTGGATGTAAACCCGATTCATGAAATTTGAGTAGGGCACATCTATCTGCAGTGTTTTCTTATTTCTCTTCAAAGAGCTATGTCCCGTAGCTGCCTCTTCCTCCGTAGCTCTGTTATCAGCCTGATAAGTTCTCACACATTCTCCGAGACAGTGTGTATTGAATTCACAGATATGGCTCTGCATGTAAGGGAAGGGGATGTGTGCCTTTCCTCCAATCAGCTTTCGCACAGTATCTCACAGTGTCTCACAGCATCTAGCCATCATCTCCCCCTACATAGGAACGAGGAAGTGAAAACTATAACAGAATGTGCATTTTTTAAACAGTATATCAAGCTGAAGACAGCATGTATACATGTAAGACTTATATAGGGAGGTTTGTGTCATCTCTGTGTATCTTCTGAGGCTGTTCACTTCACTGGGTATAAGGAGGGTTTACATTCACTGTAATACTGCATACTAGCACTTACTTTTCAAGCAGAACCCTCCAACTCTGAATTGTCATCACTCTTGGTGCTGCCATCTCCACTTGATATTCCTTCCAATTTTGTGTTCTCCAGCCATTTGATTGGCTGGGTCATGATGACGTCACTTCTGCGCATGTGCACAGGAGTCACGATCACAGCATGCTCTGCATTCATGGCACACTCAGTGTTTCGTAAATGCAGAGAGAATCACGCATGTACATAATATAACTAGATACTAACATTTATAGGTAAAGTTGATCCAGGGAATATCAGATTACCTCTCAGGGGATCAGGAAGGAATTTGGTCCCTGCTGGAGAAAATTGGATAATGCTTTGCTGGGTTTTTTGCCTTCCTTTGGATCATCTGTGGGTATAGAATTGTGCATATGGGATTGTAGAAAACATTTGTTCCCTTTTATTGGTTGAACTAGATGGACTTGTGTCTTTTTTCAGCCAGACTAACTATGTAACTAGGTATATGCAGAGGAGGGATGTAATACAAGGAGTTCAAATGCAGACCACACAGAAGGATGTGCTATAGCATAAGTAGAGAGAAGCCAGCAGTCACACAGCTATTATATGTGACATGAGAGAGGGTGATGGAGACAGGAAAGAATTATGGGTGAGAGATATTGAAAAGTTATGTTTCTCAAAAATTTTGGCAAAACCAGGAAATTTCTCAGGCGGAATCCTTCTGCCCTTCCAGGCCACTCATTAGTCTTATGTCATTGCTGCATTACCATACTTTAAATATTATATATATTATATATTATATTATATATATTAAATTGCATTCTTGGACATGTACACCCACCCATCACCTTTGGAAACATCATTGTAGGCCAGCTGGAGACCTACAGGAGTGTCTTACATATGTACAATAATCAACATCTGGCACAAACCTCTAAGTCAGGGTTTCTCAACCAAGGTTCCGTGGAACCCTAGGGTTCCTCCAGAGGTTGCTAGGGGTTCCTTGAGCAATGGTCAATTTCTACCTCTCAGATAAATTCCCAATGATACCATTGATATTTTTAGCTATTAATAGGGGGTAATTCTTCCCAATGACCATAAGTGTGAGGAGCATTCTTCCCATTGACCATCACACTAATGTATCATGAGTTGTAGATTTTTAATTTTTAGCAGGGGTTCCCCGAGAACGGAGAATTATTTCAAGGGTTCCTCAGTGTTGAAAAGGTTGAGAAAGGCTGCTCTAAGTGATGAACTTGACCTTTTAGACAAAGAATGGCTATATGCACTATCATCATTTAAAGCAGATCTAAAGCCTTACTGGGTGATATTTAGTTTGTGAAAGCAATGTGAATCATCAACAATTACCTTTTTAAATGAAATCCAGGTTTCACCATTTTCCAGAATGGGCTGCACATCTATACTCTTGACAGATTTCCCGAGAGTCATAATTGTGGACCAACGTGTGTTGGCGCAGAACCCTGTATACTAAACCAGGAGCACTAATGACAGCATGACAACACAAGAACACAACTGATAGATGGTTGTCACACCGAAAAACAAAAAATGCCTGAACTATGATCTTAAGGCTGCAGGATGAAAAAGATTTAAGATTGTTATTGAAATTACATCAGTGTTCTTTGCTTTTTGAAGAACTCCAGGTACCACGGCTATCTCACAGATCCAGGTGTGTCAGAAAACATGGTTGTTGCTGGGTGCCGTGGTTCTTCCTGCCAGAATTATTATGTTCTGTAGTGAAAAAGGACCCTTTGTTTTATTTTTGTTAATGTAGCAACTAAGTCTTTGTTAAAGCTATATAAGATTTTGGTGATTTGATTTAGACTTACTGTGTAGCACTACCCCTGGGTCGCTGGTTAAAATCGGTCCTCCTTTCTATGCCACATCCTTCAAGAATGGGAGAACACAGTCTGCGTTAGACAGCATAAATAACACAGAAAAAATTGGCAGTCTTTATGAGGGTTCTACCTCCGGCTAACGTTGGGGATGCGTGGTAAACTGTAATATAACTGCTTCCTGGAATTGTGGTAAAGTGAGATGAAGTCAAATGATAGAAATCTCAACTGGTGGGTTTTGAGTACAAGGGAAAGGATTAATGGTATTTTTCTCTCAGTGCCATGTCTGGTATTAAAGATACAGGTGGGCCAACAGCCCACTCACCATTTCCTAATGAAGCTGTAGAGCCTTGTGATGGAAGGGGGCCCCATCTTGAGCTGGTGCTAAAGTGGTGGTGTCTCGACTGCCAGTTCAGCTGTTCTAGAGGACATGCAGCTATCTCAGCTAGGGACAAGGTAGCAGGTCCAGCAGATGCATCAATCCCACAGTGTGGGAAGCACTTTCAACCACTGCAACCCTACCCCCCTACCCTACTCCCCTACTCCCAGGCCTTCTCGAGTTGCTCATTTCAACTGGTCTGTATTGCTTGGATCCCCACTGTTCCAAGAGAGCAAGCATTTCCCGGGAAAAGAATATAAATCCTTCCTGGCTCCTCCTGCCGAGCACAGGCCACAGAGATTTGAAGTTTGTAATTGTCCCCTTAATATGGCTGCCGCCTCAAACGTTGTCTCCCAGAAATCCGGGCATTCTGTATCAAAGTCTTTAAGCTTCGAATATGTCTGGAGAAGAATCTAGCAACAGCATAACAACTCAGTGAAGGGAAGCAAAACAAATGCATTTGGAGCACCAGCCTGTTGGACTTTTCATGCGATTTTTGCCCACGGCTATAGCCACTGCCAATAATCACCTGGCTGGTACAGCTCTCCCACTGGGAGAAGACAATAGCTCCACAGGAGGGATTCCCCCATCATCACTGACTGACAAGCGATTTTCTTTCCTGCAACCCTATGGCAGGCTTTAGAGAGCAAATAAGAGACCTTCATTGTTAGAGTTTGCATGCACTTTAAATAGACAAAGCAGGGGATGGTTTACTAGGAACCTGATGTCCATCATCCAATCATCTGCAGCATTTTTTCTTCTTTATTTTCCTTGCACATGATTGGGTATTCTTTGCGAAGTAAACTTTCACCACATTTACTAGGCTAAGGGAAAATTCCCTTGTAAAGTGAAAATTGCAATACAAATTGAATAGCCTATTTGCCTTTAGAAATCAACCCCATGATCTCGTTAAAGAAAATTTAGAGATTTCTGACTTTTTTGATTTCCAGCAGAGTTACAAAATAGTATACGCATTTCACTGATAGATTTTTCCTTTTACACAGAGATGCTCCTTAAAATAAACCGACAGCAGTGAATGGATGACTGCCTCTCTTTATGTAACATCATTTTAGGTAACCGTTCTGAATATTGTTCCTTTCAAGTTTACAGTGCAAAATGAAAAACTGAAAAATGAAAGCCTTTATCTGGTAGAGAGAATATCTTGCTTCAAAGATTCCCTGCGACACATACACCTGTATTGCCATTTACTGCTGTTATCTTTTATATTGTTATAGTTGAATTCATGATAGAACATCAATTTTATCTTCTAGGTAAGGAAAAACACTGTCATTATAGTAAGCCCACTGCAGATTTTTGTCTTCATTGTTCAAAGGTTAGAACTCTACAAGAAGGGTTGGAGCAATGGTACAAAGACTTTCTCAGCCTCCAGCACCACAAGGTTAAAGGACTGAAGCAGAAAAGTAGGACAGTGTGACAAAAGCGTCAAAAGGCTTCCTGAGAAGATATTAGCGTTAACTGCATCCATTTTCACGTTCTTAACCCCTGTTACAGCAGTTGTTAAATGAGCAGCACTAATCCGTCTGTCACCATGTGAAATGGACTGCAGTCTATCTGTGTTAGCATTTTTGAGTACTACTTCACATATATAATAGATATTATTGTAGCCATGTGCTCCCTCAAGAGTGGCTGATAGTTGTGGTCCACCTGCCCGCTGCCCTCAATCACACGATTTCCACACACCCGAGGTTACTGAACAGGCTGGTACTTTGTTTTGTTGTTTTATTTAAGGGTTGAACTTGGATAGGGATTAGGGATGACTGTGGGATGCCCAGTAATTGAACATGGAACCTTAACTATATACACCTCTGGTATATACACTTCTCCTCCAGCACACTACTTGCTGACCGTTACTCTTCTCCTTCCCTCTCTCCAGCACACACTTGCTGACCGTTATACTACTTTCTCCCTGGTCCGAAAGGAAATTTATCAGACCTCCATGACACTTTTTCTTCATCACAGCTAGCACATGGTGAGGCCTACTGCAGCCGCCAGCAAAGCCTCAGGACCACCCTTTGTGGGTAAGAATCGCAGGTTTCCATCCGTGAAACCATGGACCCTCTCTTGTGTAGTTAAGTACGTTGGTGCTAGCTGGGCCTTGGATGAACTACAACTCCCAGCCCATCCATCTTCCAGACCCATCCGGCCTGTCCTGCGGTCTAATGGCTCTCCTTCCCCTTAGTTGGCTCCTTCCGGCCTCTACAGACTGCTTGCTCTCCTCCCTCCCAGACTGTCTCAGCCTTCTCATCCAACTCCCAGGGGCGCCACTCATCAACTATTTGGTGGATCCTTTAAAGAGTCTCTTTCCATGTGGACCTCAGCTGCTCTCCTGCTTCCTTGAGCCACCCCAGGAGCTGACTCCCACTCCCGGCTGCACCCAAGCCCCAGGCCTCAGGTTCACCCCCTCCCCAAGACTGGGGGCTCCCCTCCCGGACAAGGCCTGCTCCATAGCTCCAGCTACATCCTCATCTCTTTCACCCGAACTCTCCTGACACCTGCTGGCAGATTGCTGTATTTAAGGAGGCCTGCCCTCTGCCAACCCAGCCTGTGGATTGGTCAGGGCTCCTTGTCATACATCAGGAAGTCACAACTCCTCACCCATCCCCCTTCTAGAGCTTTCCCAGCTCAAGGGGAGGAATCTCCAAGGAGTGTACCTTCCCTCCATTTCCAGCCCCACCCCTGAGCCACTCCCAGCCCAGATCAAAACATTCAGGCCTGCACTTACATTCAGGCCTGACTAGCTTTTTCCTCTCCTACCAAAAATCTACAAAAGTAAAGCACCCACCCTATGGGGGCGCTACACCATGTTGGTCAGCCATTCTCAAGCATCATCCCATGGAACCTTAGGGGTCCTCCAGAGGTTGCTAGGGGTTCCTTGAGCTGTGGTTGATCTACTTCCTATTTGAAGGTGTCTGCATAGTTCCAAGGCCAACACCACTCCACTTGATAATGTCAATGGCATGACACCAATGATCTTTTTAGCTATGTGTAAGGGGGCATTCTGACTAAAATGTAAGGGTGGCATTCTTACCACTGACCCCCAATACATTCGTTTTAGGTGCGGATACCTGAGATGTGAAAGCAAGCTGCTAAGTGGGGGCACTCGACAGGAGGGAGGGGCCAGGCGCGCCGGTGGGTGGGGGTCCCAAGAAGAGAAGAATCCAGGCTGCTCTGTGCAAAACCATTTCACAGAGCAGGCAAGTATAACATGTTTGTTATTTTTAAAGAAAAAAAAATGAGACTGTACTGCAGAATCTCCCCCAGCCCCTTCTTATTCTTACCTGAGCCCGATCTGATCCAGCAATGTGCCCGAGAGCAGGGTCTCCGGCTGCTGTCTCCCTCCTCCCTGGGCAGATTAAAAGCAGTCATTCGCTGCTGTCAATCAAATTATGTGCCGAGCAAGCAGGAGGTGGGGCCAAGCCGCCCGCCCTGTGTCAATAGACACAGACAGGGAGACTCAGGAGCAAGCACGCATGGGTGCCCCCATGGAAAGAGGCTTTCCATGGAGGCACTTGCCGAAGAATAAGAACCTGGTGCACCGGCGAGGGACCCCAGAAGAAGAGGATCTGGGCTGCTCTGTGCTAAACCATTGCGCAGAGCAAGTAAGCATGACATGGTTGTTATTTTAATTTAAAAAAATATAAAGCTTTAATATTGTTTTTAGGGCTGGTTCACACCATAAAAATGCACTCCAGATCCATTCCGGATACCTTCTTGCATGCACGTTTTACAGGCGTTTTTAATGCGTCCAGTGCGTTTTTGGTGTGTTTTTGATGCGTTTATACAGCAATCAAATCTAAAAAATAGACACTGATTACTGTATACATGTCATTGGCAGGGAAGGGGTTTACACTAAGGGGGCAGTGAAGGGGTTAAATGTGTTCCCTGTATGTGTTCTAACTGTGGGGGGCGGGGCTAACAGGGGCATAACAGATCTAACTGATCCCGATCACAGGTATCAGTAGATCTGTCATGCCCCCCCTCACAGAGCGGGGAACCTCCGTGTTTACATCGACGGTTCGCCGTTCTGGCTCTCTGTGCAGGGATCGCGAGTCTCCGGTGGGCATCAACCCGTGGGCACACGCACACGGTGTGGCGCAAGCAAAAGGGGAGGACATCTATTGACGGCCTCCTGGCATTTCAGATCCGCGCTGTAGCCGTGAAATGGCTATAGCGTGGATCTGAAGCGGTTAAATGACTTACTGCCAATGCTTTTATGTACCATGAGCTGTAGGTACAGTACTTATTAGCAGGGGTTCCCCAGGACCTGAAAGTTATTAGGTTAAAGGTTTCAGCCTTTTTCAACCTGTTAAAAGGTTGAGAAAGGCTGCTCTAGGGTAAAAACTGGTCTGTAGTCACTTATAATTGAAAGTTAGTGTGTATCTAAAGCCAAAATTTTGAGTGGTAAAGGGTTAGAACACCCAACAGGTTTCTTCAGCTGTCTGTAATTCATTGGGAAGTCACCCTTTCTAAATGTCCTGGTGACCATTGTCACTGAGACTAAGAGACAAGGAAAATCCAAATGTATGAGTTACCAGTGCAAGGAGAGAAGGGAAAATCTACCAATGGGAACACTGTGTTTCTGGTGACAATCATTGAAGTGGGCATGTCCGGCACTTTTGAGAGATTACATTTCACTCCCTGTTATGCCATAAGACAGGAAGTGAAAGAACCCCCCCCCCCCCAAGTCAGCTCTGTGACATGGAGTGATTCACATACATCTTCCCAAAAGTGCAGGGTATTCCTGGACAGAGTACACCAACCTCAGCTCCCAGCACTGAACAGAGCTGCTGGAGAGTAAAGGAAGGGAAATAAATGTTGAGGATACAGGAGTTGATTTAAACCTTAAAGTGCTTAATTACTTGAGTCCCCAGTGCCATTTTAAATTAGCACAGGGATAGCAGCTATTTGTCCCAGAGCCACTCCAATGTCATTCTAAATTACTGGCTGGTCTCAGCGGTTTCTGCTTTGTGCTGGAATCACCAGCTGTTAGTGACAGCCAAGACCCAACTCTAAGCCTAGGATCTGAAACTCTCAGCTTCCGGGCTTCCAAATATGCTACACAGTGCTCCATAGGAGGTCCTGTATGACACCCCTGTGAACACAATGCTTGTGCTGAAATGTGTATATATTGGAAGGAATAACATCATTTCCTTTGAGTACAGAGGCAATGTACAGAGGCAATCATGTCCCGCCTCCCCCTGCAGCAATAGATCACTGCTAAGGTGATCTATTGCTTGTTGTTTGCCGCCAGCCACCCCGAAACAGGAAACTTAGGGAAGTGTACCAGCTTAAACTAGAACATAGGCAAGAATTAAAATATAAAGAAGCTGCATACGTTACAGTAAGTGATTACATCTGCTGCTGAAAGTGCCTAAAATCTGAGGGCCAAATATCACTTTAATGGTGTAGTGCATCTGGGGGCTTCCTAAGTGCCATGTTATATTGCAGAGCTGCTTGTTAAACCCAGAGCAGTGCTAGAACAATCAGATTCATTTCTATGTAAAACACAAACACTTCTTTCAGCCCTTCCTAGAAAACTTGATGAGACTCCCGCTGAAAATGTAGAGTGATAGTAAAATTAGTATTCCCACAGATATAAGTCCTCTTTTATTGATTTTACTGATCTGATTCTGATGATATATACATTTTCCTTCTGTCTGAGACAAAAGCATACAATGAAAAATGACTTTCCATTTAAGCTAATCTTTCAGAGACACCATTATAGCTCAATTTACAGCCTAGACAAGTCACCCAGCAATATTGCACACATTCATGCAATGAATCTTAGAATAAGTGCCAGGAACATAACTTCTATTTGTGGAAACCTTTCAGAGATTTTCATTACATGATTACAATTCTGAGGGATGATGACGCATGAAAAAAAAGTTCACCTAGCTTCTTCCATGTGAAATGAAAATGATCAAATGAGCAGTAAAAGAGACAGTACAGAGGGTCAACCCAAGCAGTGACCGGAGGATTTCAAAGCCCGGATACCCAGACCAACTTTTAGAAGCTTCAAAATGTGTCAAAAATATAAAAATATGTGTCAAAAAAATTAAAATAGGAAAATATTTTCTTTTACCCGTTTGGATAGAGTAAGGGGGGTTATAACCCTGGGCAGTTTTTTTTGTCATCTGTGTTCCATTGGGGAGATTTCACTTCACTTCCTGTCCCATAGCCAAACAGGAAGTGAGAAGAAAACCCTCCAAACTGAGGCGGTTGTCACAAGAACTTGTGTCCACACTAGAAGACTTTCCCTCTATTCCTGTCTTGGTGGCAACCCAAAATTTGGGATTTTCTTGTACTTTTAATCTTGGTGATTATTATTAATATACAGTATTTATATAGCGCCAACAGTTTACGCATTGCTTTACAATATAAAAAGTGAGACACTACAGGTACAATACAATTAAATACAAGAGGGCCCAGCTCATAAGAGCTTACAATATAAGAGGGTAGGGCAAGTGGTACAAAAGGTTATAACTGTGGGGGATTAACTGATGGAAGTGATAAAAGATTAGTTGGAGGCGTGATAGGCTTCCTTGAAGAGATTCGTTTTCAGGGATTGCCTAAAGGCAGATTAGGGTAGCTGGACAGATTGAGGTAGAGAGTTCCAGAGGATGGGAGAGGCTCCGAAGAAGTCCTGGAGACGAGCATGGGAGGAGGAAACAAGGGACCTGGGGAGCACAAAATCTGGGTGATATTTGGAGACAAGATTGGTGATGTAGGGCAGAGTTGTGAATGGCTTTGTATGTGGTTGTTAGAATTTTGAATGTAATTCACTGGGCAATCGGGAGCCAATGTGGGGATTGGAGGAGAGGGGTGGCAGACACTGAGTGGTTGATAAGATAGATGAGTCTGGCAGCAGCATTCACGTTGGAATTTAGAGGGAATAGCCTATGGAGAGGTAGGCTTATGAAAAGGGAGTTACAATAGTCAAGGCGAGAGATAACAGCCAATGGGACAAATAGAGAGGTTGAATCTCCCTAATGATGGTACAAACAGACAAGACAAGGAATGAGAATGAGCGATGATAATTAGAGTTCAGTAGGATGTGTTGGACCACAGGAGGGCCAGGCCACCCCTTGTTTGAGAACCAAGGTCTGACCCTCCTATGTGCTGTCAGTAAAGTGTATATGAACCCTTTATGCCGCAATAAGCTGATACTGTATATGCAGCTTAACTGCATAGGGCAGTGGTTCTCAACTCCTGTCCTCGGGACCCACTAACAGGCCAGGTTTGCAGGATAACTGAAATGCCTCACAGGTGATATCATTTGCTGCTCAGTGATTGCAGTATTCTAATCTGCATCTCCCCAAGGTAATACTTAAAATCTGGTCTGTTGGTGGGTCCTGAGGACAGGAGTTGAGAACCACTG